>JAOEFI010015611.1:0-12168 GCA_034621735.1 Anopheles plumbeus | reverse complement strand
TGTAACGACGATTGCTTACATTTAGGCGTTTCTTCGTTACGCCCCAATGTATGCAATCAATGTGAGCGAGGTGCTTTTGTCAGCTGAAAATGTTCTTCGGCGATACTTCTGTAACACAAGGGTTTGTTGAGAAACGGGAAAAAGGAACCGGGTAAGTAGCTGATCGCTTCGTTGGTCGCGAGACCGAACCAGGACCTGGCCAACCAATATGACCGAACGAACGAGGGGATACGACGTTTATAGACAACGTCCTAATCATATGATTTTTGGTTGAGTTTTTAATGAAGATCAGTGGTTTGTGGTCGGTTGTAAGCGTAAATTTGTTTCCGTCCAGGTAGGGTTTGAATTTGTCAACCGCCCATATTATTGCAAGGGCTTCTTTTTCCGTGGTGGAATAATTGCTTTTCAAAATTATTAACGATCAATCCTAATTTGGGCATTTTTGGTACTTGTTTGTCTGTGGAAATAACGTTGAACCAATCACAATTTTTCAGTTTCAATCAGTTTCAACTGTTGCTGTATGGTTATAATAGTTTTTGTTAGGGTCATATTTTTTATAATACGTTTTGATACCCGATATTGTAATTGTATCATCCAAGTAATCAATTTTTGAATTGATTTGGGACATAAATTCTGATCCAATAATTCCATCAAAATATTCGTGGAAATCTAAAATAGTGTATGTTTGTTCATCTATCATTGGCCCTAGACGTTTACATTTGACTATCTCGTTAGCCTTTTCATTCTTGTATGCTGTAAAACTCCGTTTGCAATAGTATTCTTATTTGCACCTGTATCGGTCAATTGCAGATAAATGCATACGGCATCCTCGACATCTTGCGGTCGCGCTGTTTTAACGTGGCCAAAGTGTGGGTCTCTGAGCCCTGCAATAAATGCAGCCAGGCCGTCTGCATCAATAAATTTATTGATTCCATCTCAGTGGTGATTGTAAATTTCGGATGGTTTTGCTAACGTTTTGATATTTTGTACAATCACATTCGTTTTTTGATAGTACTTATGGACGCTGTAATGATCAGTATTGTAACTATATAGTTATGAATTGTTAATACAAATCAATTCACTATTTGGTTGTTGATTTGGTTGATCCGTTCTGGCTGCCCGGTAGGAGAAGACTGCTGGCTCGGCGTCCAGGAGAACCTCCCGTCGGCTGCTTGTCCCACGGTACCATGCTGTGTGTGACAATAACTATATATTTATTTATTTAAAAACATTAAATTGTCCGCCAAGACGGCTAAACAATAGCAACAGGGAACAAAGAGATTGGTCAGGGCTTGGTCGAGAAGATGAAAACCTAAAGCCTAAGCCGAGTCGAGAGCTAAGAACTGAAACCTAAACCTAGCTAAACCTAACTAGAACCAAGCTTGCCTAACACGCAACTAATCGGCAGAGGAAAGGAAAGGGAGGGGTAGGGAGGCGGAGCCGGGAAATGAAGATAGACGAGGAGGAGGAAAAGTCAAAGGGAGGAGCTGCCATGTTGATGGATCGGAGGCAGACCAAGAACGGATCATTCTGCCCAAAGACCGTGCGACGGGACTCAACAGCCAGAAGAGGACGGTCACGCAGTGTGCGAGACGGCGCGTATAGGGACACCAACTCGAGCAGGCCTATCATAACCCTAGCGACCAACCCAGCCTGAGCGACGAAGCGCCTCTGCTCCAAAGACTCCAGACCGAGAAGCTGGCACCGGATGGCATACGGAGTGGAGGCTAGTGAGCCACCGAAGGCACGGTACAAGGCGAACCTGGTGAAACTCTTCTGGATACGTTCGAACCTGGCGCACCACGAGCTGCCAGAGGGGCTCCAAATAACCGAGGCGTACTCTAAAATGGACCGCACCAGCGCACAATAGAGGGTTTTTAGGCATTGCGGGTACGAAAAGGCGTTGGCCTTGGCAAGAACCACTTCGTGATGTACATTGAATGACAGACGAACATCCAAGTGCACCCCAAGATCACAAACACCCGAGACACGGGACCGTGAGGAACCACAGACAGAAGAGGGAATAAACAGAGGGAGGCGTGAGCGAGTGAACGAGATAACTGAACACTTGTCAGAACATAGCGATAGGGAGTTAGATGAACACCACAAGGATAGGGAGTCGATAAAGGATTGGAGGGAAGCACAGTCCGACACTGATGAGACAGGAAGGAAAATTTTTTATGTTATCCGCATAGAGCACATGACCAGCGGGAGGAAGGTAGAGACAGACATCATTTAGGAAAAGGATGAAAAGAAGCGGACTTAAGACACTACCTTGGGGGACACCAGAAGGGCAAGAGAAACTGGGAGAGACACTGGACGCGAAAGGAACGATCGGCAAGATATGAACCAAGCCAAGAGATGAATGGCGCAGAACAGCCGAGTCTGTCCAGTTTGGCCAGTAGCAAAACGTGTGACATGCGGTCGAAAGCAGCCTTAAGGTCGAAGTACACAGCATCGGTCTGAAAACCACCATCGAGACCAGCTATGATCTTCGAGACATAAGGCAACAGGTTAGAGGTGGTCGATCTACCCGGAATAAACCCATGCTGGTGGAGACTAATATACTGCAAAGAGGCCTCTGTCAAAGACTTAGGCACAAGACTTTCAAATACCAGAAGATTTTAGATTGCTCAAAGTCTCAAGGACCGCGGGAACGCTAACGTTAGGTAACGAGAATTCGAAGGCGCAGGCAGGAACACCGGCCAGACATCGGTTTACGCATTCCTGGTTAGGAGTGGAAGCCACAAAACAGTCGGCAAAATGTTCCGCGAGCATTGAACAGACCTGGGGAGGAGTGTGAGCAGAGGTCGACCCTCGACGCTGCACGCTGGGAAAAGCACCAGAGCCCCTGCGCGAGTTGATATAGCGCCAAATGGTAACCGTGTTGAAACAAAATCTCTGCTGCAGCCTGAGTAAGTGTCCGCTAAAGCGCGCACGGTTGTAAATTCTATAGGCATTTGATGCCAACTTAAAGCGGCGACGGTTAAATTCCGACCGTTCGACAAGGTAAGCCCGACGAAACCTGCGCATGTCAGCTCTAAGGGATCGGAGGATAGAATTGGACCAAGCAGGACAGGGGATATAAGGGCCTATTGTGAAACTCGCATCGATACGAACTCGAACAAGCGCTCTCGAATCGAGAAAAAGTTTCATCGATTTAACCTAGCTGTCAAACAAATCAAACAGGCAGTTGCAGATGTAAACAATCACAAAAAGAATTGTTTTGTTCGATCGTTCGGTGCTGATTGAAGCTACTTCTGGTGCTCCGTTAAAAGTTGTTGAGTTGTTGGAAAAATGATCTCTGCGTTTTATGTTATCGATAGTGATACTGATCACGATGAAATGCTGCGAAGTATAACGTCAGTTTTTCACTCGATGCAGAGTTCCGAAACCATTGTTGCGATGTGAAAACAACTTTAATATTTGTTGCTTTAATTGAAGGTTCACGAAAAAATTCCGGATTACCAAAGAGATCTTTTTGGACATCCTCTTAGTTGGCCGTCAAGGAAAAACTGGCTGCTCCGGGGAGATTTTTGGCTGAAGGATCATCTTCAGGCAAACCATCAAGGTGTTAGAAGATACGTTGTATCCAAAATGGATATCCCTCGAAATGGACGCCACAGAACAACAAGATGCACGGCGTTATTTTTACGAAAGAAGTGGAATCCCTGGGATCGCGTCATGCGTAGATGGTACGCACATCAAAATAATAGAGCCAGTGCATGATAGGGATCAGTAGCCATGGATAATTACACCGGGAAACGCTGTTCCGAATACGCCGGAAGTTAATATGAATCATTCAAAGGGAAGATAAATCGTCGAGCGGACTTTCGGCTTGCTGAAAAACAAATCTAGGTGCCTGCTAGAAGCGAGACAGCTACACTACACTCCTTTTAAGCTTTTATTTATTATTGTACTCATGGTTCGGAGGTCGATTTATTCACAGCTTCGTTACACAAGTGTGCTTTCACAGTTTAGTTATTTATCACAACAGGAACTATATGAAAATATATATTCTATACCCTTGGGGAACTTTTGGTCCCTTTTAGCAACAAACTGTTCGTTACTTTAAACTTTCAACTACGACTACGACTACAACGACGACTTTCAACGTCACTTCTTGTATTAGTAATAACTTTGCCTCCGATTCAATTTTCTGCTTCATTGCCTCAGCCATTTCCTTATTCGCATTTAAAACCGGACCAGACCTGTGGAAGAAAACACAGAGCAAAAAAAAGCAATGTATTATATTTACGCACTTATTGACGTCACAATCAAATCAATCACAACAAAAACACGTACACGGCTATATTGTGGGAAAGGCCTAGTTTTTATTGTTTCCCCCTAGCTACCCTAGCCGGCAGCAACATGCTCCGTTAGCGATATGTACATTTTTATTCCTAACTATGAGCCCAGCCGTGAGAAAAGTGCGAGAGGATATTCCGGATACTTAATTGACACTAAGAGGCCGATTGTGAAACTCGATTCGAGTTCCAGAACTCACAGAATCGTCACTTTCTCCATCGTTTCACAATACTAAAGTGACGTAAAGAGTCTCGAACTCTTTACTTGGGAGTCATTTTAGGGCGATACGCTAAACTTTGGCGCTCACATTGACGGGATCATTGCTAAGGTGGCAAAAAAGTGTGGGGCGGTTGGTAGAGTTGCGGACGACCTAAATTTTTTTGGGAAAGTTCACCTCTACAAATCGCTCATCGATTCTGTTTCTCGGTAACAAGACTCAATTAAAAAAGTTGCAGCGACTGCCAAATAGGTTTATGAGAATTCCTGCGCTGCACTCGGTACATGTCTTCGGTTGTGATACTGGACAGTGGATGTCAATAGAGGAGCGGATAGTCTGCCAGACTATGACCTTCATCTACAAACTTTTGAAAAGACTGTTGCCAATGTACCTAGGAGATAGGATAGTTAGGGGCTCTGATGTTCATGTGCACTGTACACGCAGGGCTGTACACGTACCCACGTATTCCGAACCTATTGTCAGGAAATGCCAGAAACTCCTTATTCTTCAAGGGTGTACAATGGTACAATCGGTTACCGAGAGAGATTGTTGAGGCCAATAACGTTTTTTGAGTTGAGGCGCAAGTGTGTCACTTCACTTACGTTAAGCAAAAGATCAGGTAGACTGTGCGCGTCTTTTTGTGTGTAACAATAGATAAAAAAAATAGAATGAGACAAATAAGTTTGATGGATTATTCACCAAAGATAGGAACGAAGTTTTACTCTCGTGCAATCTGGTAGGGAGAATTCGAATGTCACCGGTGACATTTGATGAGGTCCTTATAGAGTAAAGAAATTACTAACGTTCTGCAGAGGACAGTGTATTCTTTGAATGCATTCCGGAGAGTGGTTCCACGATCTGTTGTAGCTCGTTGGATACCGTTGTAAGAAAGGCAACTCTCTGTTCCTTTGACCTGTTGTGGGGGTGATAATCCAAGACCATCACTTCGTATAGGGACCCGAAAGTAAAGTAATATCGTAACGATAATTATGCCATTCTCAAACCTATGCGTGGGTACGAGGTGGGATACATCACCATTAAAAAAAAAAGAGTATAGCGCCCAAACGATGCGCGATCGGCCACCGATCGGACGATCGCCTCTAAGGTCCGACCCCGGGTGGCGTGATGATGTCCACCCGATTAGAGTATAGGTAATTAAAAATAGCTCGTAAGCAGATTTGTGTCGGGTGGGCAGGTCCCGCGAGGGTCGAAGTTGGCCTGCCCAATCGACGCAAATCAGTCGGGAGTTAGAAGGCCAAACGCCGGAGACTGCTACATCTGGTGACAGCGGAAAAAGCCGCAATAGCAGCCTGGAACGCCAAACAATACTGCTAACTAAGGAGGTAAGTATAAGTTTGATTAAATTTTAAAAGTTTAATGTTATGGTGATATTTAGTGGAAAAGTAAGACATAATAGTGATACACGACAATAAAATTTAAAAAAACGTGAGGTGTAACAAGAGATTCCGTGGTTGTGCAAGGTGGTACGGTGCCGGTATAGTTCGCGGTGCACCGGAATTGTTGGGTGAGCATTTAGCGAATGTGCCTAGTATTGTGATAGGTCAGATTTTTTTTTAACCAGCTGGCCAAAAGGGAATGACCGACCGAGTTCTTAGCCTGAGGAGCAGAAATATTAGACTAAACTCTTCGCCTCTGCCGACGGGGGAGCCGGAGACGAACACGGACAATACGTCGCAATCCTAGGCGGTTATCCTAGTCAATATTATCCTCAACGGTGAACGAGAGAGCGGGAAACCTTTCGTACTCGAGTTTATAAGAGACATTTGGGTCTCTTAAAGCAGGAATTCCTAAACCAGATTAGGGTGATTGGAAAAGCTTTGGACCCAACCACCACAATTGAGATGGATTTTGAATTCCCGTCTGAAATGGCAATCCTCTGCATTCCCGAATTTGGCGGAATAGTAGAGGAGCAGAACGCTAAAGGGCCCAGCTGCAAAATATTTTGATGGTATTTAAGTTTAAGGGTCCACTTTCTAGCTGGTATGAGGAATCACAATTTGAAGACTCTCGCCGCAACCCAAGGTGCCCTCAGCTTTGACGATCTGGTAGACTTTCTAGAAGGGCAGTGCGCTCAGATGGAGCAAATGCGCCAAATAGAGCGAAGGTTGCAGGCAGCCGAGAGGGAAAAGACGGTCGCGCCACCTCCCAACAGGAAAAAATCAGCTACGGAACGGCCAACAACTCGAGGCGGCGGTACTCTGGTTTTGACCACAGCGCCTCTTTCGAAAACACAGGGTGCCATTCACGCGAGCGTTATGCTCCGGATCATCAGCAGCACTCTAGAACGTTTGATGCTAGCTACGGTCCGGGCGCATATGTTCCGAATTCCAACAACAGTTTCGGGCAGCCGAGGTTCAACAGCACGGCACATTTTTCAGGACACAACGGTGGCAACAGTTGGCAACCCCCACCGGGGCACGGTTTTCAGGCCCCTGACACTAGTGCGCCAAACCCGGGTTGCAGTAGTTGAAACCGTAATGATGTACCTAGCAACAGTACACGGTACAACAGGCACCATCCAAAACACTTAACAATAGTCCCAGAACCCCGGTTATACCAAAACCTGTCTGTTTTAAGAGACAATTGGATGAAGATAATGACGTTCGGCAAGCGAAACACGATATCACGAAAGAAGGCACCTCAGGAAATCCAGACTACAAAACGAACTTTGTCCTGGACACCGGCTCATGTGTTAACTTGTTGAGGCTGGACGCGCTAGCGAGTTGTTCTTTTTGGAAGGAGACTATAAATAAACGTCAGTACAGGTATCCAGTGGCCACAAAACAGCACATTGCACAACAAGTAGACGAAATGCTGACCCAGGGAATTATCAGACCGAGCAAAAGCCCGTGGAATGCCACCGCCCCCAAAGAAACCTGACGACAACGGCAAAGTACGTTACCGGATGGTCGTTGATTTCAGAGCCCTGAACGCAATAACCCAGCCGATCATTTACCCTATCCCACACATTGATGAGTTGCTTGAAAACGTGGGAAATTCTGAGTATTTTTTCACGTTGGACCGTAAGTCCGGCTTCTAGCAGGTTCCGATTCACACACGAGACGCAACAAAGACCGCCGAGCCCATACGAGTTGAGAAACGTCCAAGCATTAGTGTACCTGTACGATATAATCATATTTGGAAAGACTATAGAGGAACACAACACAAACCTCGAAAAAGTTCTGAACGGTCTAAAATCACATAGCCTTTAACTTGATCCAGCCAAATGTAAATTTCGAAGTAGGCAAATTAAGTATTTGGGGCATGTAATAAATAAGGACGGCATCAAACCTACCAAAGGGAACGTGGAGGCCATCCTCCGTATGCAACGCCCATCTAACGCCAAACAGGTTCGTTCATTTCTGGGAACGATCAACTTCTATGCTAAATTTATTCCGAATGTAAGCCATAGAAGAGAGCCTTTAAACGCCTTGCTCATGAAAGAACGTAAACTTTGTATGCTCGGAACATTGCGAGAAATCATTCGAGGATTTGAAAAAATGTTTGGTATCAGAGCCTTTGCTCGCTAGACTAAATTACAACGACACATTTGTCATCACTAACGACGCAAGTAATTACGCCATCGGAGCCGTTTTGTCGAACCAAGCAAAAGTCGATCTGCCAATAGCTTACGCAAGCAGAGCATTGACTGCGGCGGAAAGGAATTACCACACCATAGAAAAGGAACTGTTGGCGATCGTTTGGGCTGTAGAACATTTCCGACCCTACATATTTGGGCAACGATTCATAATTTACTCCGACCATAGACCATTAGTGTCCCTCTGGTAAACTAAAAGAGACCTCTGCCACACTGACCAGGTTGCGTCTAAAACTACAAGGATTGGAACTGGAAGTACGGACTTCCTATCGCGATTACCACACGATCAGAAAGAGAAAGACACCCCCGTGAACACGGTAGCGGTCGTGACACGCCAAAAGAAGAAACGACAGGAGCAATCTGACAGTGACAATCATTGGGAAGACCTACTGAAGATCGAAGTAGAGGACCAAGAAACGCAAGAGGAAAAAGGGAGAAGACAGCATAGGGAAAACTATAGGAAAAGAAATAACACAGCTTTTAAAAACTACAAATCAGACAGCGAAAAAATAGAATTGACAGAAGAGGAAATCGCCACAGTACTTAAGGAGTTTCACGACACACCGCTTGGAGGACATGTAGGAGCTAGACGCATACGCAAAATAGGGGATCTATTTTTTTGGGAAAACATGCGAATCGACATAGAAAACTATGTTAAAACATGCGATTCGTGTCAGAAGAACAAAATCCGGACACCCAATAAAATACCAATGCAGATAACCACCACCTCTACAGAACCATTAGGAAAAGTTTTCATGGATATCGTTACCTTCACGCGGTATCACGCGATACCTGGCCGTGTTACCCATGCCAGACCAAGAGGCAGTAACAGTGGCTAGGACTTTCGTCGAAGGGGTAATTTGCAAATTTGGCGCACCGATTGAATCAGTTACAGACCGCATGAGCCAGTTCATGAAAGACATATGCAGAACTTTGAAGATCAAGAAAATTAACACATCAGCCTACCATCCTCAAGCCAATTTGGTCGAAAGAGCGAACCGCGAAATCAAAATATACCTTCGTCAATTTGTTTCCAAAAATCAGAAAAACTGGGATCAGCTATTACCCGCCCTCTGTTTTCAATATAACACAACGGTCAATGAATCATCCGGATTCACACCCCACGAACTCATGTAGGGGCGAAAGGCTCGACTTCCAACATCATTATACAAAAACAAAAGTACTGGCAGGGAAAACATGGAAAATTATTGCGAGCAATTGAAGGATTTTCGAATTACCTTACCTACACATTTCGGCAAGGCAAAACCTGATCCACTCAAATGTAAAACAAAACGCTCTTACGACCAAAAGGCTAACAATTGGAAACCAATGTGGGGCGAATTAGTGTTGATTAAGAATAACCCCACTGGAACTGGCCCGAAACTCCAAGGTGCCTGGAGAGGCCCGTATGAAGTGGTCGGAATTCCAAGCGAGCAAACCTGCGTTGTGAGAAATGGTAGAAGGCTCGAAAAGGTACACGTTAATCGAACGATTCGCTACCACGAGCGTTGACGAAAACAGGAAATGGCTGAAGCAAGACATATTTTACTTTTCGTTTACATTAGTACCACTTTTTCACGATCATACACAGAGTACATCATACAAAGATTATCTTCACGTTATCGCAAAGATGTTTTTCGGAGTCATCATGGCATTCGCGGGCGTGCTGGCAGCAACGGGTCCGCCGAATCCGTGGACAGAAACACAAACTTCAACCGAAGTGTTGCTGGAAGACCTTGGGGGTACTCTGGTATCTCTGAGTAAGTATCACTTTACAATAAGCATTAACGGTTGAGATATCGACCACGATCTGGTCGAATTGCAGGGAGTTCTTCAAAGAATTTCCTCATGTTGCGCCGAGCTTGAACTGCCAACAGAGGACCTTCAATGTAACTATCTTGTAGGTCCACGGGAGCGGATGCTGGAAAAGTTGAACCAAGAGCAGCAATTTTTAAGGACCTTTTTTGGCAGGAAAATGTCCAAGCGTTCATGGAGATTTTGGAATGACATGGAAGGGGACGATAGGATACGCCTAGGTAAATTTGTTGATAAGGTCCGCCAAAACGAGGAAAGTCTAAAGAACACCCTGGAGTACCAAACAGCCGCGTTGGACGGAATGTATGCCATCGTTAATGACACAACACTCCACGTTGACGAGAGAATCGTCGAGCTGACAAAAATCTTCAACCAGCTTCGGACAACGGTAGAGCAGTATAAGATGGAAACTAGGGAAGTCAACAACAAACATCTTATAAAAGCAAGCTTGTCAGGATCATTTTTCATTGTCGATATGCTAGTACGCAATATCAAAGAAAGGCAGGACATTATAATGAATATTTTGTTGGATACAAACAAAAAACGTACAATTTTAGATATCCTGGGCACAGACTTCCAATCCAAATTATTCCACGCAGCTAATTCTAGACTACCAAACAACCTTACGTTTCCGGGACAGGGAATTCGACGTGAAACTTATCCAAAATTACGAAATTCGATTACTATTAAAAAATTCCCTTAGTATTTTCGAAAACATTTTCAACAAAAAAGGTCTCAATAGCACCCCACTGAATGGATCGATCGTCACCATAATAGATCGAGACCAAGACTTGTTACTATTAGAGAAAGAATCGTCTTTGGGCTACGTAGGACGAGGCGATGATTTGAACGAATGCACCCAGCTCCGACAGTTTAGAATATGTTTCCCTACTTCATCCAGGCAAGAATTAAAGGACATGGAGCTGTGTGTAACCGAGGTTATTTTTCGCAATAGAATAAACAATTGCAGAATAAAAAACCACAACGTATGGAAATTATTAACACCAACCAAAACCGCGCTGAAAATCCACCGAGGGGAGAATGTCTCCCTCTGTCTGAAAAAAAAACGTGAACAAACAGGACATGCCAACGCCAAAGAACTCAGTTCCGGTGTTCTCGATAGTAAATAGGAAAAAACTTTTTAATTTAGGTGTAGAGTTAAATAGCTTAAAGCAGCATAGGACGGGACTGGAGAACCTCACGTATTTTCCATATGAATATCCGTGGTGGTTCTCCAAGACCACAGTAATCGTTACATAGGGTTTAATCGGCACTGTAGCAGGATGTTTGAGGGGTAATATGTCCTGTTGCTCTCGCAGATATACCACATCCCCTACAGATAGTCATAGAATAGGACAAGAAGACAATTTCGAAATAGTAGAAGTACCAGAGGCAAAACCGCAGAGGAATAAATTGCCAAGAACAGAGCCGCCTAGAAGGAAAGACGAAGTACCGGTGCCAAGACCCGAGAAAGTCTGAGGTTAGGACAAAAATTATAGATAGAAGGTAATTTAAAATTCAAGATTCTACAATTTAAATTTAAATTGATTGATTAAATAAAATAATTATAATATTAGTGGGGAGGATCCTACGGCTCAATATAACACGAAATGAATACAAAAACAAAACCCAAAGAAAACAAAATGGAGCCTTTAAGAAAAAAAAAAAATATTAGGGAAAAATTTCAGACGCGGAACTCCTTCGACCCGGCTGTGAGGACACTACAGATGAACGCAGGAGAAATTCGTTGCGCGAGAATGTCCGCGACCCGTGTAGCTTCGCACGCGCAAGGGTCACATCAACAATCTAGACGGTGTTTCCGCAGAGAAAGTTACCCCCTAGATTCTACAATGACACAAGTAGATGTTTTTACTGTTGACTAGTTCCTATTTGTATTTGTTGAGTGCAACTGTTGCCTTATTGCAGGCGGCTGCTGGGGGTGCTATTGTTGAGACTGCTGCCGGAGGTGCTATTGTTGTATGATGCAGTGGCATTTGCTGCGCCACCGTTATAGGCTGCTGCTACTGTGTACTAAACTGTGATGTCGGCGGCGGAGCCAATAGGTGACTGCTGCTGCTGCTGAGGCTGAAACTGTTGACCAGGTATAGAACAGAGCTGCTGTTACAGTGCCGGCTGTTGAATGGTTGCTGTGGGCATGCCACGTACACCACCAGCTTTGGTATTGTTTGTTGCAGACGAGCTTGCAAAA
>JAOEFI010015610.1:0-12178 GCA_034621735.1 Anopheles plumbeus | reverse complement strand
TTGGTATCGTGAGTCTATTCTGAAGAGTACGAATGTAGTTTAGTGTGTACATTTGGTATCGTGAGTCTATTCTGAAGGGGGGGGGCAATGTGGGTCGAAGGATTGCGCTACTCCTTGTGGCTGTCTCAGGAAGGGATAAGGGGGGAGAAATAGGGGAGCCTTTTTCGGGAAGTTGCGTGGCGCAGATGACAAGACGGTTTGCAATCGACATGTGACCAGTGTGGGAGAACAACAGGAATTCGACAAATATTTCACCACCGATTGATCCCAGCTTCGGGTCAGCTTCCACCCACCTGAAACGAAAGGGTTTGTTTGGAATGCGTGAACATTGATCGCTGCCGGCGCGACATGGCGTAGTCATGTTTCATTTCCAATTGATTTGTTGGTGTTGCGGTGTGGAACGAGGTCACCAGAAATAACGAAGTGGCGAGGTGCACTGTCTGCAGAGTCAACTGGAGTTATACCCCGTTGCGTATCCTGTTTTTCTCTCATAGGATAAGTGTAAGAGTATTATGTAATACAGGCCATTCCGTTCGCTTATCGTTGATGTGCCTTCCAAGTGCCTTTGCCGGTGTAAAGAACGCAAAAGTGATTGTTGAGAACTGCGGACCGAATATTGGGGTGGTCCGTTCTCAATACCACGTGTGCCCAATTGGCGCCAAAATTGTCTCTGCAGTACGCACGCGCTCCACCAGAGGGCAGCACTTCTCAGCCGTCGGCGAAAGCCACGATTCTAGAGACCTCGCCGAGCGCGTAGAACTTCTCAGCAGCGGCAACTAATATGCAATCACCGTTCGACTCGGACAACCGTAAAGGTCACGCGTGTCCTTTTACCTTTGGCACTGCAGCAACCGTAGCAGCAGCATGCACTGCGATTTGTGTCCCCTTCTATCGAACCCCACAGGTTCCACGATCGTTGGTGTATTGGATCCCGTGTTTCACGTTGAGCAGTGCAACAACGCAACGGGCCGGGCTTGCATTTCAAATGCCGTCCCGGGGAGCGCACGATGGGAGTGATAAAGCTCGGAGCTGTCCGAGTTGATGGTAATTGGAATCTTGTTTCGTTGGGTTTCACTCCGTTTTTTTTTCTTCTCTCTCTTCACTCCCGTTTGTTTGTTTATTCGCAGGTATGTATGTGAAAAACTAAACGCCCGCTCCATGTGGACCGGGGAAGGGGGACAGAACGGACGGGAGGAGGCTTTCGTGAAGCATAATATTTCGCATAGAATGGGCGGTAAGTGGACGTCAGCGATTTCAATGACAAACGCTCTGAACGGTGCATTGGAGGGTTGGTGTATTGAAAATAAGCCTGCACATCAAGTACAAGCGGTAGTTCTTTGGAAGGATTTTCTATCAACGCATGCTGGTTGTTTATACTTGCCCTACTATTTTGCTTCTGGGTTTTGCCCTTCACACTTTGAGGCTTTGTTGGAAAACTATGTCTACGTCTGTATTACTTAAAGTATGGACCCCCGTTAGCCACTTTTTGTTCCAATATTTCTCCCATCTCCACAACAATGTCCTAAAGTGATTAATGGCAGATCCCAATGCTTGCCATTTGAGGTTTCAGATGTGTCGATTTCCATCAATAGTCTACCGGTAGAATCGTATAATTTTAAACCGCAAAAGCAACGCACTAAACCTAAAACCTTGTAAACAAAATAATTAATTTGATATCGTGGCATTTGGAAGGAAAGTGACTCCTTTACTCCTGTTGGTAGCAGAGATGCACTCATTGGATCATGTCACTTTCATTCGCCATACCCGTAACCGTCGGAACATTAGTGCTTGTTTTCCTTTTTTTTTTTTGCTGCAAACATCAGCGTCATAGAAACACACTTTCACTTCACCCTTCGAAAGGACGGCGCGTCTTTCGTGTGCAGAAAGGACGTAAAATAATACGCCCAGAACACCGTGTCGTCGCCGGTGGAAAAGTTGAGGTGCTCGTAAAATAGCGGAAAAACTACCTCCATTGCAGCGAAGCGCATCGTTGGGCCCTCGCCCCATCGTGCCTCTTCCCCCAAGGGTGGCGGAGCGGAGGAAAATCTTCGGGACGTGTCGTCGCAAAATGGGTGGACATAAAAGGATGCCATCCGGAGGAAATATTGACGGCGAGCTGGAGATAACACAAACAAACGCAAAAAAAGAAAAGGAAAGGAAAGGGATCCGAAATGGAAAAAACCGGTCGGTACGTGGAAAAAATCCACCAGCACAAAAACAGACGAAATATCCTGTACCATGACCCCGAAGGACAGCGATGCGATGCGCGAAGATCGAGGTCGATGGAAAGATAGTGAAAGTCTAGTCTCGTCCGGATCGTCCTCGCGGATCGCTCAGGGAAACCGTCGGCGGAAGGGCAAAATTGAAAATTGTCATGCAATCATTGTCTGGTTCATGGTTTTACTTTGGATCCTTTTTTTTCCCCCCCATTCCCTTCGCGTCGGTGTTCGGGTGTCACGTTGTCATGTTTGTTGTCCGGATCGGCTACCAGCTCGCACACACCCAGACTCATTCAGACCATCCGGTCCGGTGGTCCGGGCCAGTGCACCGGAAAGCGTCCTGCTCGGTGTGTGCAGGACACAAACATAAAAAGACAACCAACCAGACGGCTTTGGGCCGTCATCATCACCATCATCATCATCATCATCGTTGTCGTCTTCATCGTCCTTTGGGAGAATATGCTCGACCCCGGAGCGCACAAGGATTGGTTAAGGATGCAACTCGCAAGCAAAACAAAAAAAAAACCGGGACACCCGTCGGGGAAAATGAAAACAAATTTTCACCGCAGCGAACCTTTTCCCGTGCGATGGAAAAAAAGAGAAAGAAACCAAATTCCTCTTGATACGCGACGCGCTCACGTCCTGATAAAGGGAAATGCAAATAGTTCCCTAATGGGAGGAGAAAAAGAAAAAAGAAGTCCTCGTTTACGGCATTATGCAAATTATTCCCACGGGAACGCAGGCAGGCAGAGGGGTGGGAAATATTTCAGATCAATATTATCTCCGTTCGATCGTTCCATCAGGAGGAGCTTGAAGACAAAAGCGGCAAAAAACCAACAGGGATGCATCATTAGAATGCGAGATGAATTTCCGAGCAAAACAACGAAGCGTGATCGAGGAAAATGTGAAGGAAATATTGTAATATGTACGAATAATATGCATTTCATCGCTTGGAATAAAATGCCAGCCTAGTAGGAGGAAAGGAACTGAATGTACATTCAGTAAGGATACCCGCGACGAAACAAGGCACATGAAAGCCGTGCACCAACACGCATACTGCATTCTCAAACAACCAAAACGCCCAGACGGTAGCAGTGGAAGTAGAGTAATTGACAAGAAGCAGACGAAAGCAATAAAATTTATGATCCACTACCGTGCCACAATCGCTTCCACAGTAGCACCACCACCACCATCGCCTATAACGTCATCGCGAACGGTAGAACGTTTCGGGCTGCAGCGCCCGGGAAAACTGCTACCGAAAATTGGGACACAATGACGAACACGAAGACGAAGAACTTTCGTAATGTGCCGCTTCAAAAGGGGAGCGACGAAAACGGGCGCGAAATGGAAGGATGCGCAGGATGCCCGGGAAACCGGTGGAGGAAAACGGGTGAAAGTGCATTAACAAAATAAAACAAAAGGGAAAAGCCAGGAGGCGACAGGAGGCTCGCGCAGATATAGCTTTGAGGATGAAAATGATTGGACGGATGCAAGCACGGCGATGGAACGGGTCGCGGGGAGTTTCAGGTTTCATTTTCGAGCGTTCTTTTTCGGTATTCTTCCCTCGATTCCTCCGGTTGCTGACACCATTTTCCCGGGTTTTCCCGGGGATCGATCATTGGCTGGGACCTTCTCCTCCTCCATCATTGGCAGCGTCATCGTCGTCGCATCAGTGAAGCGCGTCCACTGTCGGGCTGGTACTCGGTGAGTGTCAGTGCCAATGCCATCGCCGTGGTCCCGATTCCGTCATCGTCGTCATCGCCATTTTGGTCGCGGACGGTGCTGAATGGACGTGAAAGTAAAACGAAATGCCAACGGAAGGATGCCAGCCGAATTCGGCAGATTCCGAGTGACAATCTCGCACTGGCCGGCGATAGCGGTCGGAATAGTTGGACGCAACCGAACCAGAACCGACGCTGGAGGGCACCGAGATCTTCTTCACCGAACGTCTTCTTCGCCGCAATCGGAGCATGCGACTCCTCTCCGTGTCAAAGGACTTGGGGACTCGTATTCCAGGGCTTCTGCTGGTGCTGGTTTTTGGTCGCCGAGACTCCCAAAAGGCAGCGAAACCGCAGCCAGCTCAATCGATGTCGTTCTGGCAGTTTAATGGCCATTGCCGGAGCGCCGTTTAGCCCACCGGGCACTTGGGTTTTACGACAGAACCGTTGTCGTGGCACCGAACAGGATTTCCTTCCTCACGGCTTGCCATCACGACCTGGAAAACCTCCGGTGGTTTCTTCGTGAAACACTGGACCGTGGACTGAGATTTGCCAGTGACAGTTTTCCCGGCTTCTCCAAATCCAAGAGCACATCCGGTGAATTTATTCAAACTATCCTCGAGCCGAACAACTCGCCCATCCACGGCATGTTGTCGGCGTCCCGTTGCTGCCACTTCAAAATTTAACTACCAACTTTTATCCCTCCAGATCCAAAATCCCCAGGAGTGGCTGTGTTTTGTTCCCTGCTGCTTTCATTTACTAGCAAAGGGGTAGTTTTCGAGGGGTCTTTTACGATCGAATTCCTATGGTGCGGGGAAAACTGATATGAATATTAAGCAGAGGGAGATAGTTCGTGGAATGTACCATGGGTAATCGTCTCATGGTAGCTCGTTCATTCTGAGGATAATTCTCGAGGAAACACGTTGTTTCCTTTTTTCTGTACAGATGTAATTACAGATGTGCAGATGTAAAAACTTTTTTACAACATCGACGAGAAACGAATGGGTGAATTTCGAACAATCTCTATAAACCTTACTACTACATACACGGCAGTCGTCCACTTTTGTCTGATTGATTGATGGACAGTCGAAAATCCATCACGTCTGCAATGATCAGCTCAAGCATCACTTCCAACAACTGCCAAATAAAAAGCACACTTTCCCAGAGTCGTGGTATCGATTTAACGATCCAAGCAAACGATGCCCCGAATGTGCATCGGGGAGTGTAGTGCGGCTCGGTGTATAAACTAACTCTCGTACGTGTGGGGACATTAAATAACAGGCAAGAGTGAACAAAACAAAAAATGGAGTGCAACCATCTAACATTGGGGCAGATACGGTCGTCTCGTCATCATAACGTCGAATCGAATTTTTATCATCACTCCAGTGCCGGGAGGAGTTTAGGAAACAAAAACAAACACAGCAGCGGACTGCTTTCGCCATACTTGATGGAAGAAAACGAATCGCGGGGAACCCAATGGCCCCTCCGGTGAGATATCCTTTTTCGTATCGTCAAACCGTAGATAAATCGCAACGAGGGAAAACCGAGGGAAGAAGCGGAACACTGTGATCGACCTACACACGACAAAACATCCTGCCGGCACAAGTGCAAGTCAACACAATGCCCCGACGCCATCGTCAGCGTAATCGGCGACGTAATAAAGTTCGTCCTGGCCGCTTCCGAACGTTGCGGCGAGTTGTGGTCTGTTTGGCGTGTGCTTTCTTCCGGCCACCGCCAACGGGGCCAAGCCCTAGGTGGCAGATATGGATTTTTTTTACAACTTCATCAAACGGCCATCACAAAGTGTGTGTGTGTGTGTGTGTGCAGGATATGCAACAATACTGCCGGGGAAGAGGGTAGCACATCCATGGGGGACGCGTGTCCCGGCGTGTGGATGGGCGATAAATTTGCTGAAAACCGACCTCCCACGCCCACGCCGTTCGGCGGAATCCTTGCCCGATCCGATTGACTGATTTATCGATGCCGCTCGTCCGCTGGAAGGGGAGGGGATGGCAAAAAGGATAACGGAGGGCAAGGCGAGCGAAAAAAATGCGTATCATCTGCAACATCATCATTTTGTCCATTCTTCAAACTTTCGGTCGTGATTGAAGGCCTCAGCCGGCTGTGGAAGGACGACTAGCTGTCGCAACACTGGCGTACTGTTGTTCACCACTAAGCTTCAACCCAATCGCCACCGAAGCCGTCAATCAGTTTCTCGTCAAAGTCTCGTCGGGGGTGGGGTGGCAAAAAAAAATCCGTGGGAAAATAAATTCCTCACAACAACTCCATTGACGGGATACTTTTCCGATGGATTCTCGACCACACACATACACAGACACGTCGTATCGGCTGGATCGAATGATGTGGCGTGAAGGCAGAGCTGGTGTAGAACTTTTCCGCTCGGTTTTTTTTTTACAATTTCACCAGACTCATCAAACTGTTTGTCTGCGAACCGGGGGATCAAATGGTCACGTACTTCTCGTTTCGGCAGACTACACCACCCCTGTACACTGTAGTAGAATCCACAAGGATGACCACTGCCCAACGTCTCACAGCGATTTCGATGGAGCCGTTATGTGTGATGGATCGTCCCACCAAATCTCCCATCTGCGCCAGAAAAAGGGCTGCGGTTTTTTTCTCGCTGTTTTGTGTCCTGCAACCTTCCTCTAACGAACTGAGGAACGAATCAATGCGAATCTAACGTCATCCAATTAGTAAAACACTAACCCACCGCTGGGCAGTCCGCTTTTTTTGGGCAGAGTGTGGAGAGAGCGAAAAGAATAGAACATACAGGGAACGCTTTCATCACCCCTGCTCCATTGGGCGGAATTTGATTAACTTTTGTCCGGGAAAATAATGTACCGGGAGCTCGTCTGGAACGGAACGGTGGGAGAAAAACAGGTAGTCGGGTGAAAAACAACCGCGAAAGTAAGCGTGAAATGAAGGAAAGGTTTCCTCCGCGCGGTCTGCTACGGATGTGATGTGTCGGGATGAAGTCGAGGGAAAAATTGAAATGATTAAAAAAAAAAAAGGACACGAAAAAGGGAATGAACATCTTTTCGGAGCGATAAAAAAGCGATTTTCCAGCGACCCGCCTGGTTTCTACGTCCTGCTTTCACGAGCGGGCTTGATTTTTAGGGCGGGAGTTTTGTGGCTCCAGCTATTGAAAACTGTTACTCTTCCAGCCACCGATGGACTTTCCTCCCTGGATGGGTCCTAGGAAAGGGTGAAAGCGAAAAGTTAAACGGTAAAATCTGGTTTTCTCGTGCACCTGACGAAGGTAGCATATTTTGGCTGTGAGGAGAAGAAGGAGCATTGTCCCGTTGGGAAGCGGCAAATGGGAAGCTAGAGGTTGTGAAAAGGTGAAAAATTCCCGATGCAAAATGTTGTCAAAGTTCGTTGGCCCCTATGCCCCTAAACGGCACAAAAGCGAAAGGGAAATAACTAAGTTAAAATGGTTGTGGTTGGAAAGCTATTTCATCCAACTACCAGAACACATTGAAAAATGATATGTGAAATGATGTAGTTAACACTAAAATATTATATGAAATTGTTTAAACTATTAATAAAACGCTTCGGTGTGAGATTTTTCCAAAACGCCTTACAGAGCTCTTACATTTTAATAAGAGTGGTACAATATAAACAAGTCACCTCCTTCCCGTACATAGCCGATTAGTTTCAAAATGGTTCGTTCAATTGATCCATTTGTCAATACATGCTACCGAGTAAACAAGTGTTGTTACTAGTTGCCTTTCCAGCAGCACTCTCGGATTGTCACGGAAACGAGCACTTCGAGCAAGCAGCGTGTAACATTGACAAACGAAATGCAATTGTTCAAGTGTTTTGAACCCAACGCAATGCTCCGCAGGATCATAAATCCCTGCAATGCAGCACTGCTTTTTCCCTTTCGCTGTTTAATGTGCGTCCTTTATTTCTCTTCCCGGCGGGTCGGACTTGTTTCGAAAAGGAGTTCACCGAAGGATGCAGCGTCTCGACAGGCGTTGGCCAACGAGCGGAAAACTGTTCTCGAGTGCAAGTCCTGCCCGTCGATGCATGTGTGAGAAGCCCGCCGATCGCGGCTACACTCTGTGTTCCCTTTCGTGCGTCCCTCTGTTGCTGCCCCCGGCTACACTGCCTTCGTCTGGGCAGGAGAGAGAGTATTGCTTGAACAGTCGAGTGCTCTCCGTTCGGGCATAAATCAACCGACGAAACAAGTGCACCTCTGGGCGATTAAGAAGCGTAGGAGTTTGTGTGGTTTTTCCACCGTTCGCCCTCCGTCTCATGTGTTACATTCGGAGAATAAACGTAACGTTTCTCCCCCTCCGATGTGTTTTGGTGGATAGTCTTCGAAGTGAAAGTTAGTTTGGGTTTTCCCTTCCTTTGTGCTTGTACTTTAAAATCATGCTGCATCGAAGTAGTGCAGGGAGTGGTGATGGTGTAGGATAAATAATATACAAAGGATTCATTTGTGGTCATCGATCTTTCTGTCAGGGTAAAGTTAATGAACTGCATTCAAATTGGTGCCCGAGGAAATCAATGTTCAGTTTAAGAAAAGGACCACACAAATCCTAACTTTCTATCTCTTTTGCTGCTGGAAGTTTTGGAATAACTCAAACGAAAATAAACAAAACTTGTTGGGGTCCTATCTATCATGAAGCTGCCTAACAAAAACTCTAAAAAACAGCTACTGATCAGAACGCGTTGGACATGCACTTTAAAGAAATACTGATTCTCTATTTGTGGCGTAACAGTTGACAACATATCCCGGCGCCATTGCAATTGCAATCCTCACTACGTGCCACGCTTGAACATGCCGACGGAAATCCCGAGAGACGTAACGGACGACCGATAGTTGGGTCGACCGGGACCGAAAAGGATCCCGAGCGCCGCAGCTTAAGTGCGGCTAATTTATTGCGCTCGGGCGTCCGGACAGGACAGGCGTCCTGGGTTAAGTGAGGGTCCGTGTTAATCCCGAGGTGGGATCGACAAGTGCTGTCCATCCGTTTGCCTCCACTTGCGCGCGCGTTCGCCGTTTGGTGGTGGGATTTGTCGCCGCGAGATGGAAAATGGACAGAAACCTGTCGACCGAGGCGTAGGCGTTCTCATAGACGTAGGTGCCGAAACCATCGCGGATCGTTTGTCGCGTAATGCGTATAAATGCGTTGTAAGTGCAGCGTTAGATGGAGGGCGCCAAGACATGCCCGTGGCGTGACTAAAACCGGCCGGCCGAGAAGGGATTCATCCGAAAACAGAAACTGAAACCACGGTGCGGTCGAAGAGAGACCGTAGACCGTAGACCGTGGCCGGCCGCCGGTAACCCGTGGTCCCGTAACAGCGTCCATAAATGGGCAATCACGATCGCGGGACACGGGAACCGGGGCGTACGCGCATGTCATCGGTTATGTTCGCTTTGGACCTCGCCCGGCTCGCCCTTCCCGTGGGGATGCGGCTGAACTTTGGCGTCGCACTCGGGTAAGCTATGTAGACGGGCGAGTCCGCGACTGACCACTTCCTCCGGAGTGCTGCCACGAGGTGCTGCATTACGTTAGTTCTCGTGCGGCTTGGGCGTTGTTCCACCTGCGATCGTAAACACGTGATAGCGGCCTGATTCTGCGCCAACGCACCAACAACCAACGGTGTGTGTGTGTGTGTTTGTGTGTAGAAACCGTGGTGCGCCTGCTCGAGTCCGACGAGCCATCCTGGAGTGGTGCATCTGGGGCGTGCACCTGGCCCTAAAGACCCTCTATTTGACCCCGCCGCCAATGGTGAGGGCGAATGGACCAGGGAAGGCACCTTATCGGACTACACAGTACCACGCCCCTCGGTTTCCCGTGCTGCTCCAGCTCCGGCCTGGACGGTGGTCACCGTGTCATAAATGGGTAAAAATGACATTTAAATTAAAGTCTCCCTTGTGGTGCAGTGGTCTCTCTCCCGCGAGTCGCCACGTTCGCCAGTAGGCCCGCAAGCGTAGGCCAACGACAGAGCGCCGGGCGGTTCGTGTCCGTCCGCTGGCGTTTGTTGGGCGGCTCCAAACGGCTCGCTGTTGGGGTTGGTTAGCCACATTGACAAATTCATTGCGATTACGCGAATTACTTACCGAGGCAGCACGGACGGGGGCTGGCGTGAGATTTTAGCCCGGCCTCATAACTCCTCCGCGTGGCAACTGGACGTGCTGAGGGCTGGCTGCAACTGTGGACTACACGGAGTGCGCCGTGGTACGGCTCTCCGAGGCTGAAAATTTGATGGAAGCGTGAATGGATGTACTTTTCATAAATCGTTAAATGTAACATGATACCTTTAATGAAGTATTTAATTAGCCTACTTTATAACGTGGAGTTCGCGGGTGAGTGGCGTGGGATGGGATAGAGTTTCTTGGGCTCGAGAAGAATCAATCTAATGAACTGTCACGTCTGTTTGTCACGATATTTGTTCCCAGGATTGAGATGTTAGAAAAGTGGTTGGAAATGAAATATACAAAGGATTACATTTCGGACGGTTAATATACGAACCAAATAAAATACTGTTCAGATTATTTTGTCATTGAGATTTGTTTAAATTCAGTAGAAAGTGCACCTTTCACCTTATTCTTTGCTGACACAAACTGGACTGTGTCACTAACATTTTTGTGAACTCCGTGTCAGTGCAATGCACTCAATTTGAAACGACTCTTTGTTCGCCCAACAACGGCCGGCAGGAGAGAAGGGACAATCTAGGTTAGTTGGAGACAAAAACCCGCGCGGATTAACGGCTGCGGATCGTCTCGACCGCGGGTGAGGGTGACTAAGGCGTTAGAATCTTGGCCCCGTTGTTCTGTGGGCAATAAAGTGTAAAGAAAATTACCCTAGCCCTCGCCGACGCGATGCGCGTATTGGCGTGTCACCGCGCACAGTGCACACATTCGCCATTTCAATTCGAATATTGCAAATTTTGCGACCCAGGTTAGCCAGTGTTTCTGTTTTCCGTGTGAAAACGAAACTGTCCGTTGAATAGGGCTGTCAAGGGAGTGGAAGAGATCAGGTGCAGTGTGGAGTTTTCGTGCGTACAAATGTCACATACGGCGTGACACGGTGCACTGAGACTGTTTCCAACGGAAAACGGAAAGACCCTTCTCTTTCACCCAGACACAAAATCACAAATGGACGTGAAGCGATACGCGTAAGGGTGACGGGCGGCCATCGTGGCATCCCCTTCGCACCGATCGCTCGATCGCCCCGAACGGCGACCGGCAGCGAGCGGCAAGTCAAGCACCCGGCGTGATTACTCGGTCAAGGATAGCCCGCCGACTGCGGTGCACTCCGAGTTGTTTATGTGCTTTCGAACTCCTCTCACGCGGCGCGCCGTTGCTTTTGCGCGTTGCTTTTAAAAGAAGTGCTGTAAGAGTGTATTCACATCGGCACATATGTTATGTGGCAGATAAAACCGAACAAGTTGTGCTGCACCAAAACACGAGATCGAGTGCGTGCTCGGCCGGTCGGTTTCCTTTTGCTGGCTCTTCCTCATGCTCTATATGCTCGCACGCACGCTCTGTACAGATCCTCGACAGATCCTTCTTGGTAACAGCGTACTCGATCGGCCGGTGTCCTTGGTTAGTAGTGGGCTTTTTTTCACCGTTTCCCCGATTTACGTCAGTAGGAAACGACACTCTTTTTAAGTACTCAGCCGCACACACTCACTCGTGTGTCCATCCCACGGTGGTGTTTCGCGTCGACGCGTAAGGAAACGCACACGTTTCGTTGGTGCGTAGTGGCCGTTTCGAGATTACCTTGAAACGATGCAGCACCGCAACGGCACGGCGGCCCGTTTGGAATCGTGCGAGAAGTTTAATGCAGGCAGGCAATTGGATTCCTCATTTAACGAGGATTTAAATTCATCGTTCAGTGAAGCTCCGGTTTACAGTGTTGTACATTTGTGTGTGAAAATGGAGAAAAAAAAAGCTTGCAAAACGAGGTGCTGCATAGACGCCCCCTAGGGTGACCCCATTACATTTCGATTGGCCGGTATCTATTGCACCGAAATCTGCATCGTATCTAGCCCCGTGGAGGCACATTCCCCCCACCTCTCCCCCTCACCCCCGCCCCGGATCATATATGCAAACCTGCGGTTTCCGAACCTTGAATACGCAAGCAACAGGCATGCAACGCACCCGGCGACACGCGATCGGAATTCAAACGCAAAAAACGAGCGCTACCGAAATGCGTGGGGGGGGGGGGGGGGGTGTTGCATTGCTCGTTCCATATTACG
>JAOEFI010015609.1:0-12181 GCA_034621735.1 Anopheles plumbeus | reverse complement strand
AGTGGTGGTGCTGGTGGTGGGGGGGGGGGGGGAGGGGGGGGTTTCGTGTGAAGAAACGTTTGTGAAACTATTTCAACTACACACCACATACTACTCAGCGCAACGCCCGCTCCCGCGCGGACCCCACCCTTCTTGCACCGCGAGTAGGAAAGGCGTGAAAATGGCCGCATTACTGACGATCTTCGGGTCGTCGGAATTATGTCGCTCGAAATATGTGCTAATGGGCTCGTCACGCGCTTACGCGGCGCTGCTGGTAGTTGGATTAATGAGGCAGTGTGTGGGCCCGTGTACCCTCCGGAGTTCCAGGAGTTGATCGTGGAATGTTCCGCGATGGTGTTGCGAAGGCGAGAAAGCGGAACGGAATTCGTACGCCAATTCGTCGCAGACGGTGGAACGCGGGAATTGAAGTAACGTCTTAATCGTATTGCAGGAGATCCTGGAACTCATTTTTGAAATGCTTTTGGACATTTTTCGTCGGTAATTGTTGATTGTTTAAACCAATTAGTTTAGACCATGCCAACCTGTTTTATAGAGTAGGGCCGGCTACTAAAGGTTGAAATATAGCACGCAGGTTATATCATATCGTGCTGAATAAAATATTACACATCGGATAGTACCATTATCATACGTTCTGGATGTTTTTAAATGTTAATTCGAAAAATACGGTTTTGCATATTATCATTCGCCGTTCGCCCGCAGCTTCACCATGTCGCATGATCGGCTGGCTTAGGTTTAGCGAGCCCGAAGCTCCCTTTTGCCGCAGCCGGTTTTTTCGACAGACGTTCGGCAAAGTGCATCCCGGGGCTCATCAGCTTTCATCGTGGCGTGTCAATCAAACGCACCAACGAGCCCTGGTCGGGCCAGACGCGCGCGGTCATACGAAACGTCAATCCCGGGATCAAATTACTGTTTCCTCCCCTCCGTCACCCCACCCCGTCCTGATCGGTCCGAATTCCGGGCTCGCGGCGAAATACGTCGAATATGTCCTGCCGAAAACGCCCCGACCTGGCGTCGCTGCTCCCTTTTTTCTTCTCTTTTCTTTTCGCTTCCTGCATGCCCCGTCAAAGGTGACTGCGATGGAATAAAAACGGTTTGTCCAAAACGAACGGGTTGTTAGTAAAAAAAAAAAAAAACGGTGGACCGTGTTTCGTCCCAGACCCGTAGGAAGAAAAAAACCAAAGGGAAAAAGGAATCGAACAAAAAAAAAACTATCGCCTGCAGTGTCGCGCGGGATGAATGCGGCTATGTATATGTATGCGGTCGGGGTTCTCTCGCGCGCCGCAGTACGCCGCGGTTGCCAAATGTTCGAACTGTTTCGATGCGAACGAATGGAAAGGAAGGAAGGAAGGAAGAAAAAACCGCATCTTGAAAAAGTAAAAGAAAAATCGAGCATGCCGCTCCGGGCCCCCACCGCCAGCCGAGGATGGTCGATTGAGGAGCACACACGGAAGCGCGCGGGGGGGCAAAAGGTGTGCATCGCCGGATCGCGAATCCGCGCGTTCCAGGTTCGAGAGGAAGCGAGACGACCAAGCGAGCACACACACACACACACACACACCATCGATCGTTCGACGGGATATGCGAGTATTTGGCCCCGGAAAGCTCGCCGCGCGGTGCGAACTCCGACCGGGCCAGCGACCGTCGACGTCACGCCGAACGACTTTCGGTGCCAGCCGCTGTTTGAACGCACACGGTAGACCCCATGAGACGGCTGCTGGTGCTCCTGCTGCCACGTCCCGGCTCGCCCCACCCGCGCGCCTAATCCTTCTGCGCCAACAAAGTCCTGCAACTGCGAAAGCGCCTCCACTACTGAAGTCATGCCATCGTCGTCGTCGTCGAAGTTGTTTGTCCGTTTGTTCTCCTCTGTCCCCGATGGCTTGTGTTTCGTTTCGTTGGTAAATTGTGTTGTTTGTCAAATGCATAACCCCTTCAGCGCCAGCCCCCCACCCCACCGGTCGGGAAGGGATGGTTGGCGGTTGCTGCCGTTTCCCGATGGCGTCCTCCACCGAAAGGGGGCCATCTACCGTTTTTTCTTTTTGAGAATTTTTCGTCGCGCTTCTAGACAAGTGTGATATTAAATGTGACACAAGTAGACCAGCAAAAGATTGAAACATTGTGTACCAACATCACATCTAAATATGGAAAATATCGAATAGAGAGAAGTTATTGTATAACAATAAATTTTAAGCGAGTTCACATACTTTTTATGGAGGAACATTTTGGTTTCGTTGCTTAAAGAATGATCTCCTTCGTTTTTCAACTCTCTGCCGCTGCAATCGAGTTCTTTTCGTACATATAATTGTATGGCCTTGACAATTTTCACCCCCTTCAATCTGTGTAGTAAGGTAGAACACCTCCTCACGAGGTCGCTGCTTCAGTCCAAAAACTCTCCCGGCAGAAGACTACATCTGCATGCCCTCGGTCCAGATGCACCGGCGGTCGCCGACGGTGTTGCCGTGGATTCCTCCTAAACTCTTCTGCTCTCACAGCTGAGCGCCCTCGAGCGCCGTGCACCTTATTTGCTTTGCGTGTCTTCATTTGACCCCTACCGGCCAGAAGTTTCCGTAACGGAGCCGATAATCTCGGACGAATCGAACGCATCCTCTTGGCTCACAGCTGTGCTGACTGGTTCCCCGTAACATCTTGGTTCGCGTTAAGGCCACGTTCGAGACGACAACTGTCAAAGCTGCGCTGCGCTGCGCACCACAGAAAAAAGGGGTCGATGTAATGAGTTCGACGGATGCGTTGACCGTCATTACCGAAACTTCCATTACCTCACTACGGTGCGGAGTCGGTTCGCGGGTGCGTCGCCAGTCGCCGACGATATAACATTCCGATCCCCGACGCTTCTAATGACGAAGGAAAAGCGCGCGCGCAAGCCCGGCACGGCCGCGCTCATCCGACGCGACAGATGTTCCGAGTGTCGGCGGAAGCAGGCAAGACGCTGGAAACCCCTTTTCCGGACCCGCGGGGGGAACGTCCCAGGTACGAAATGACGAATGTATAATTTAAACATGCAGCCTGCATGATGTTGCAGAAGACGGATTTCGTTCGTCGGGCCCGTCGTTTGGGTTTTGGGAGGATGGCAAAGGGGGTATAATGTTGGACATTTTTCCACAATCTTCTTATTTTTCCCAGCTGCCTCTGTTCTGTAGTACAGTTCGGTGATATGGATTCGGCGTTTGGAAGACTCTGCTCTGCTCGGGAAGACACCTCCCAACCCGGAGGGAGGTTTAGAAGACGCGGTCTTTGAACTGCTCCCCGAGAGAGAGAGAGATCCGTCCGATGGATCCGGCGGGCGGGCGATTAAATTGCAACCCGGTTGCCGTTTAATTGCGATGTAATTGATGTCAAATACGCACCGAAACAAGATTTGTCGTCGCAGAAAGTTTTAGCGAGCGTAATTGGCTTCCACAGCAGACCCCGGTTCCATTTTCCACTCGGCGCAAGGAGGTAAGGGTGTACCGGGCTTCACCGATTCGTGGAACGAGGGGGAGAATGTGGGAAGTTCCGGAGATGGGAGTCGGGGAATGGAGGGGGGGACAAAGCGAAGGACTAAACATCGTTTATCGTGGCGAGGCGCGGCCACGTCGTTTGCGATCGCATCCTGCCCGAATCCTCGATCGCGTATCGCGTCGTGTTGGCGCGTCGCGTGATAAAACGCAAACGCATTCGTTTTCCCGTGCGTTTCCTCTTGCGCTGCAGTCGGTGCATCCTGGCGTGCCAGCACCGGCACCCATCGACCGTCGCCACCCTCTGCAAATGGGGCTCGCTTATTTTAATTTATAATTTCCAACCGAAGAGTGTGATGTTGTGCCCAACGGCCTCGCGAGGAATTTCGTACCGCGACTCCCGAGACTCCCGTTGCGAGTTGCGATGTCCTCGTCGTTGTCGTCGTCGTTTTCGCAGTCGATTTGTTAGATAAAAACGTGAGTTGTTATCGTGTCGCTGATATGTTTGCCTGTGGGTCTGAATTTTCTCTGAACACCCCAGCCGCTCGCCCAAAGTCCCGTGCCCGGAATTCGTAACGCATTGTAACTCGCTACCCCGTTCGGCGCAAAGTGTCGCAATGTTTCGCGAAGGAGAAAAACAGAACAAACGATCGCTGGCACGTTTTCTGCCGACGTCCAGCTGATATATGTGTACCCTCTGGGGGTCCAGAGGGACCCAAGGGATTCGGCCGGGGTGGGACTGGCAAACAACTGGATCTGGAAGGCGACAGATTTACCTCCTCTCGCGAACGCGTCTCGAGTCAGAACGTTGGCGCCGAGTTTGTTTGGACAGCTCGAACTGTCGCGCTTGAAACATTTGAGCTCGGAAAGGGTTCGACGAAGGCGATGTTCTACAAGGGGATGTTACCGACGAACCTAGTGGAACCTTTGGCTGAGAGATCAAGACCTCTGGAAGGTGAGACCAGTGGAATTAGATTTGTTGAAGGTTGTTTCTGCGCAAATTGATGAACGAATGTTTCGTAAAGGAACTTTACACAAACGTTTTTCAAAACTATTCATTATTCATTTAAATTATTCTTTCAGTATGGCAAGTAGTTGTCTTTTTAATAGTAGAAAAAGATTCAAGAATTTATATATCAATTTGATTTATTCAAAGTACAATTGAACTTGTTTGGAATCAAGAAGTTTTCTGTGACTGTTGAAGCAATTATTCCTTCACTCTTATAATATATTGCGATTGGAATCTCAAACGATCGATAGTCCCTAAATTACCCTGATATGCCTTAACATCAGACTCTAGAAGGATATCATGATGTGTGTTTAAGGAATGGTTGAACATAGGAAACTAGCAATCTTGAAGTGAAGACAAGATGTAGCATTCAACATTGCCAATAGAAGGGCCGGAATGGTTTATGGCATCGTTGTATGCTTTCACTAATTTCTCCACCTTTTCCTCTTGAAATCCCAAAAAAAAAAAAAACAAATACATAAGAAATGGCAAATATTTACCTATTTCCTCCAAAAGGTGGCTAATGGGCCGAGCAGAACCGAGCTGCAGCCAGCCTGCATTCGCCTCATTCGGCAGCTGGCTCTGCTCGCGGACGGCGCAATTTATCTCACCCACCGATCGGCCGGCAGCGGGAACGGTGCATTCATTATGCAACCACGCATGCAACTGCGCTTCAATAAATAAAAAAAACCCCTTGGTTCGCGGCCGGCTGGTCGGCTGGTGGCAGAAAAATCGACCAAACTGCACTCGCAAAGTCGTAAACCGTAGTCGGATGAAGATGATTTTCTCCATTTGTGCTTCCCGGGTGGAAAACCGTTGGAATAAACCGTGCAAGGTGTGAAGCGGCAACGCCGAAGGACTGACAACCCCTACCCCCCTAAACTCCAGATGCCCACCCCTCGTCCCTTCAGTGATGATGTGTTTCGCGCGCAGTGGGCCGACTCTTAATGCCGCGGAACTATCATCGCGATCATCCGCAAGAGTTGAGAGCATGAAGAAGAAAAAAAAACAGCCAAGCTGAATCCGCCCCAGATCTTGCTCGATCCTTAGCGCTTGTTCTTTCTCCAGCTGGCCACGTTTCGACGGCTGGGAAGTGAAACAGGCTGCGAAAAGCAAGGAAACGACCTCATTGTACTCACACGCGGTGGTGGCGGCTGTCGTAAAGTTCACCATTTTACTTCCCGCCCTGACGTGAAGGGCGCGGTTGACCGCGTTCACGGAACAAACCGAACGGAGGCGGAGTGCGCGCTTCCTGTTCCGCCCGTTCGCGTTTGTTTTTCGCGCAACGGATGCGAATTCGCGTTCTGGTGCGTATCGCACGGAATGGCAGAAATAAATTTGATTTGTGCGGTTTCGGTTTTATTAGCCCTCGGTCGCCGCTTCGGTCCATGTTGTTTTCTTTTCGTCCCCTTTACCGAAGGGCAGGACATTCGGGTGGAGAGAAATGGGCAACGCAACGGGAGAAAGTTTAGCGATTGCCGAAATTCAATTTGTTCTTGCACACCGAGCAACTTTTTCGCATCCCGCATCCGTCGCCCATCCTGACGACGCGTCGTCTCAAAGTCAACGAATTTATCGGTTTTTGGTCAGTCGAATTGTTTGATGACGCTGTTTTGTGGTGAAGTCAGTTGGGTATGACGAAACGTTGGTGTGTATTTTATGTGTTACTTGTTTTCTTCTACACTATATTGGTCTATCTTTGTTTCCTGCCAAGTTGTTATAAATGTTTTTAAATGTTGCAGAGATAAAAATTATGAATCCTGTTTTCCTGCTTTCAATTCACTAGGCTTTTTTCTAAGTGATCGTCGTCAAACTAAATTGAAGGGATGGGAAAAATGTCATAACTTGCCTTGTCCTTCCTTGAAGTTTATAAAGTCTCCACTTTTCATTTTGACGATACCCAAAGGGTGCGGTCAGCGATTTTCACGTCCACGTGGGTTGATCGTCGCCGATGCGTCGTAAACTGGTCATAGTTCGCCGAAATGTCCACGCATCGAAGCGATCCGTGCTTTTGACGACACACGGTTGGGTTTTATAGTGAAACGCAAGCCAAAAAGGGGGGAAAAAAAGAAAGCCAGAAAGAAAAGAAAAAAAAAACCGATTTGCAATGGAGTGCCAAAGGCGAGTTTTATGTGCGCCGAATAAAAAAAAAAAAATACTGCCGCAGAAAGTCTGCGCCGCCGAATGGTCGAAATGACCAACAGCCGCCAGTCGGATCGGTGGGTAATAAAAATTATTTTATGGCCAGCTTTGGCCCGGGCAGCCCATCGCGCGCCATTCGGACCACCCAACCGTCACCGGCGGGTTTTCAAACAGAAACAGCGAGAGAGGGAGAGCGAGGCAGAATGAAAGGTAACCGTCCTCCGCTCGTCTCGGTCGGCGTCCGCGCCCTCGAATGGTCACTTCATTACCGTCGTCGGTTGCGTCCTCGACCACCGCTGCCGGAGCCTGTCCCATTTTTCTATTTGTTTTTGCTGATCCATGAGAATCGGCGCGCCCCTTTTTCCGGTTACGTGGTGATCTTTGATCCTGATACATTTTACATGTTAATAAGCATCCTTTCGTCCACAAACGCGAAACGCAACGGGCAGGGAAAAAGGGACGCGTGTGTATCGGATACTTCGGGAAAGTCTTTCCATCTTTTCTTTAGTTTGTTTTTTGTTTTGTTTCATTTCCCCGGTAAGCAATTTAATCCTCGAACTGTCCCGTGGTCGTACATTGTGGACCCATATGGTCCCGCGGTCCGGTTTCGGCCTGCTTGGAAAAGTGAATAAAAAGGACATCGTCACCATTGCCGACGATGGTCAGCGGTGCTGATGGACACACCCGGTGCCGGTCCGTTTGTTTATGCTTCCTTGTCTTTAATTGTCCGAACGTGGGTCCATTGTCTTCAGAGTCCAGTGTTGTGTGCACTTTTTTGTTGCCTTTCGATGTCCTTAGAATCCTGATTGCCTAAAAAAACAAGCAATCGTGCACTTGGATGTACGATAAAGGGATGAAAACTGATGAAGGATTTGTGGCAGCTAAGGAAAGTGTAACCCCTGATGCCACAACGTTCATTCTTCGACCGAGCAATCGGTCATCGAAGTTACGGAAGTTGTTTCCTGCTGCAGAACCTCCCGGAAACCGGATCGACCCGTCAGCGGGACCCCTGTTCCGGCACGGGATGAATCGCTTAAATCTTAATAAATGCCTACTTAATTGATATTTGAAAGAATAGATGACGCAAGCGGTCTTCTCCCGTGCAACGGAAACAATGGTTCCAACAACTGGTTGCAAGTATGGCCATCCTTCCACGTGACGGTTGATTATGTGGATGGATCTTTGAAACTGTTCTTATGGGGTTTCCTTCCAGGGCGGCCTACCGGGCCCGACGCGGACTGGTTTTTCTCCCAACGAACGTGTTCTTGATAGATGCCATACCTGCAACAAGGATGCAGTTGATTGACGAGTGAAAAGAATTCATAGTAACGGTTTCGGACGACCGGTGAGAAAAATGTATGTCACGAGTTCGTTGTGTAGAAAAGAGCAACATTGAGCCACCAGTGATCTCCCGGAAGTATGTGACTCATTTTTTAGATTTCATCATCTCTAGCCAGAACTGTGTCATCATTTAAAAAACACTTTACAGTTTAGAACAGTAAATAACTCATTTGCGATGAATTCAAGCGACGGAGGGTTTGCTTCGTCTTTCTTAAAAGGGCCCCGTTATTCTCAGGGACCTATCATACTAGATCAACTACAAACCGACCGTTTAAACAAATCAAAACCACGGCTAGACGAATGCGACTACTCGCTCCGGGTCTATATGCGCCCTCGAACGATAAAGTGTGAATTAAAACCTCGTGTGACTCGTGCGGGAGGGTCCACATCATGCGTGTGTGAGAGAGAGAGAGAGAGAAAATCGGCCCTCGACGTCAGCACTGCATCATCTGCAGCGTCGTTATTGCATCTGCAGTAGCAGCGGGCGAGAACCCCGACCGTCCAACGTGCCAGTCAATCGGATCCATTGATCGCCCGATCAGCCGAACGCAACACGCGCGAGACCTACCCGAGGCCTATAACTTACGAACTCCCGGCCCTTACGGATGTCTCGGCGACTCGGAAACGGGGGGAGGTTTGCGGCACCGACCATTATATCATCCATGCCCGGCGAAATGGCGCATATTTATGATGCGCACCCGGGCTGATGGTGCCGGGTTCTACTGGTGCAAAAACCACCCAACGACGACGACGACGACGACGAGGACGACGATTACGTCCGTTGGCCGGTGCAATCGAGCACAAAATAATCGAAAGCCTCCGGGACACCAATAACGATGATTTCTCGACGACGAGGACGACCATCGAAACGGTGTGGCGTTATGGCGCGTCTTCGCAGCGCGGACTCGGACTACAATGGGAGAACATTGTCTTTTGACAACGCACGGGAGGCCGTGTTTGTGGCTGGCTTGCGAATGCGACTGTTTGTGCGTCCGATGATGACTGCAACCCGTCGCCCGTCGCCGGCCCACAGCCACCCATCTCTCAATCTCGGAACACCCTCCCCACTCCGGAAGACGCACGGAATCAATGGACAGAAAAATGTATGTAAATGAAGATTTATTGAAATCGCCTTTTTCGTGGCGCACCCTAAACAAGTCCCCTGCCACCATGCGAAATCCTAGAGGCCTTTTTTAAACGACCCGATTCCGATAAGAAGGATGCATCTCTCGAAGGCTTTCTTCTTCTGTCCGCCACCGGCATTGCAGTACCAACAACCCGGTGCGCTACTGCCTGCCTGCCCGGTCAACAAATTTGTTTGGAAGGACGCATTTCTCAACAAACAAAAACCAAATCCGGCCGCCGCTGGATTGCCGCCGGTGGACCGCTGCGAAAGGATTCATCATCCAAACGGGAAAACGGTGCAAATTCGGAATTCATTCGCAGATTTAGAATCCACGGAGTGCACCATGGAGTCCGGAGTGTCCTGCGATGGCGCACTTTGTCTTGCTGCGAGTGCAATTAGTGAATGCGACACACAACACCACAATAGCATGGAACCGTTAGGGTTGCCTTCCCGGGTTGGGAAAAAAGGAAACGTCATTTTACGAACTTTTAATTTAATGTCCCGAAAAGGGCGGTGGAAGTAGAACGCAAGCAGACAATTGCAGACAAACTGCAGATGGGTTGTGCAGATAGTTTCCTTTTATTTTAGTTCAGCCGGGGAAAAAAAAGTGGAGCGAGTCCCGTTACTGCCACTGACCCACATCTAAAAGGACGCGCCAAACGACGAGGGACAGCTGAAGGATTTTTTCTTCAAGACGTAACTGATTAGCAAGGTGCTTTTGTGTACACAAAGACAAATCAGAAGGAGTCAGCTGCAAGAAATGTTTCGCGGCCATTCCTTCATTGTTTTTAAAGGAGTTTACATACCGAACAAAGCATATAATAATGTTTGCTATTTTAATTTACTATATTATTTTCTCAGTGTCCCCCCTGAAGACAGAATCTTTTAGGTTGATGTAGAAAAAATTGTCTTAGGCATCAAATATACTTGTGACTGTAGTTCAAATCGAACACCGAGAGGAAGTATTTCCTTCTTTTCGGTTCCGTAATCCCATTTCAGTAGCCCAAATCGACTTAGCTGCCAAAGTGAAACCAATTGAACGCTTGATTAAAAAGCACCCATCCGTTCGAGCCAGCTGTACAAAGGTCCACAACTTGCCGGAAAAAAAAAAACACCAAGAAACCCATAAGTTAAAAGCACCCAACGGAACGGAGTGTCCCGGGCGAGGAGTGATAATGATGACAGGAATAATCTGTAAAATAAACTTCTCATCCTAAAAGCTTCTCATCCCAAAACCGCGTGTTGATCTCTCGCGGCCCGAGTGTTCGGGTGAGGGTCTGAGGGGAGGGCGATATAATCATAATTCACCCAGCGAACGCGCAGGAAGTGCCGTGCGGTGCGACGTCGAAACGATCGAGAGGGAAGCGACGAAATACGACCGTCGCGTGAGATTCGCGGCTCCGGACGTTCGTTTGCTTTCGTCCGTTCGCGTACTCGTCGAGTTCCTGCCGCATGTCCTGCGGGGATTCGGCAGATGCCTTCCGAGAGCGACCGCTGTCAGGCTGGGAAACGCAAACTGAACCGTCAAACATTGACCATCGGCACGCCATCGACCGGAAGAAGCTGCGGCCAAAATGATGGGACACCGGAGATGGTGCGGTTTCACGTGTGCGGTTCCAAAACGCGCCTGTCTCTGTGTATGTGTGTCTGCTGGCCACTGCGGCCGCCGAATGGACGCTTTCTCTGGTCGCTCGCCTTTTGTTATTTTGTTATGCCCCCGCCCTGCTAGCTAGCGGATGGAAACTTAATCCCGATGGAAGGAAAAATCAGCGACCCGAGACGGGCGAGACCGACAACGCGGCCCAAGAGGAAGAAAACGATACGCGGGCACCCTTCACCGCCGAAACGGGGGGCGGACGGGGAGTACAGAAAATAAACTTCGATCGTGTCCGGGTGCGCGGGACGCGGGAATGTCCAAGAAGCGGTTGGAGGACGCCCAATTATCGGCGGTGGAGCGATTCGAAACAGGTGGAATACGTGGCGGGCCCTAACATGCGCCGGGCCACAAACCACCGAACGAGGGGGCAGTGCAAATTTATGAGAAATTATAATGCTTCATTATTTTGCACTTTTGCGCAAGAAAGAAAACACGAACACGCGAAAAAACAAAAAACCGAGGGGAACTGCAGCACAACGCCACATATGTTGTTGCACCACGGCGTACGGCAAGGTCAATAAAATATGTTGCAGAGACGGCGGCGGCTGGCGAATGCTATGTTCCGTGGGCCGAGGGCGAGCGTCCCTTATAAATTAGCAATTGAAGCCGGCGTAATTATGCTCCGTGGTGGGGTTTTGGTTTCCATCGTGCCAGCGTAATAAAGCCATGTTTTTGATGAGCTGCAAAAGGTGAACCCACAAACACTGCTTAATCATAGCGTTTGTGTAATACGCGCTAAAATGCGTGCACAATCGAGCTAAACGGGTGTTGGTAGTGGATTGGAGATCAGTTTGCCAATATTTTTGTTGATGTTTTGAATTCTGATCCGTTTTGTAATGTTTTCTCTATTAAATGTAGTTGACAAAATAAATAGTTTGCTAATTGAAAATTCATATAAAGAATTAAATTTGAAATAAGGTATTGTTCTATTGTGGAATGGATGAAATTCTCTTGCCCCCTGATTGCATATAAGTAAGAAATCAAAACCGATCAGAACACCGCAACACATATACACTATCAAGATATCTCGCTGATTAACAACAATCAATTAGAGGAAAAACGGTAAAGTCAACAACATAAACGGCTCGCCGTGGACATAAAGAATCAACTAATCAACCGGTATGGGGTGGGTGTAAAAGGGTGAGCGCCTGTCCTGGCCGTCCCTTCGCTGTGTTCCGCGGAGGAAATTATGCCGACTGGGTGCACTAGAGAGAAGCTCCAAGAAGCCTACCGAAGAAGATGTCACCTTATTCTTCGGCGGAACGGTGGCTGTGATGCCTTTTCTTTTCTACGGAGCCGGTTCTCCGACCTCCGCCACAAGCGCATCGATTTGTGCGACCCGGTTTGCGACGGGGAAGATTATCGCCACACCAAGCCGCAGTCACTAAAAATTCATTCCCCGCACCGTGGCGGGGGGTGGAGGGGGGGTGGAGGTGCCCTTCAGCGCGGGAGGC
>JAOEFI010015608.1:1623-11768 GCA_034621735.1 Anopheles plumbeus | reverse complement strand
CCCCCCCCCCCCCCCCCCCCCCCCCCCCCCCCCCCCCCCCCCCCCCCCCCCCCCCCCCCCCCCCCCCCGGACAGCTGGACCCTGCAGGACTTGGCCCGGATTTGGCGATACACAAGCTACGGGCCGTCGCGTGGCTAGCTCCGAGGAGCTACTGTTGGTACACAAATCTCTCCGAGAGGCGCCAGGAAAGCTGATACCCATCCTGGGTTTGCTACTGCTCGGACAAATTCCTGAACATAGAGGGACCACTGCGGACATCACGATCCGGCGACATCTAGTTCCCACGAAGGGCCTACTGTCTCGCAAGGCTGGGACACCCGCCCAGTGGGAGGAGGAAGAATTTTCACAATCGTCGAGATCGCGTCCCATTTGCTTTCGCTCCGCTGGCACACACTGTTTGAATATTAATTTCTGCCCAAGTGCACAAATTGAAACATCAACCAGATCGCAAGACGTCGCAAAAAAGAGGTCCCACCAAGCGGAGAAAAGAAGGGCACTGCAGTGACGTTGTTGCAATTGCATACGAGCACCCGGGGACGCGGGACAGATAAGTAACATTTGAAGCGACAGTTGATCGTCCGCTCGATCGTTGGCAACAAAGTTGCACCACACAAAGCCCTGTCTGTCATGTCGTGGCGCGCAAGAAAGTGTCCGGCTTAAGTCATGCACGCACAGCCAACACCTTCTTTCTCTCGAGCGATGGCAAAATTTGCATTAATTGAAAAACTTCTTCCCTTATAGCTTGGTTTTTTTTAAAAATTTTCATCCTCCACAAACCGACCACGCTGACGAAATCGTAAATTTGTCCAATCTTTAATCCGCTTAAAATGAAATCTCCTGCAATTTTTTTGCATTCGATCACTCTCCCCTGGTGTTCGTTAAATCAAACGCACTTAGAGTCCGCCGTAGACCACCGATGCACGCCTCTGCATCATCAAGAGTTACACGTTCTTCCTCAATACCGTGGCGCATCTGGGTGTGTTTCAGTGGGTGCTCAGACGAGCCCCGACGTAGCATACCAAGACGGGATTGCTTAAAGACAACAGGACTCTGGAACCTGTCGGACAGGCTATAGTGGCGGACAGACCATTTGATGGGATGTTTTTGCTGAAAATGCATAAAAAGAGCCGACGACGAACGATGCAGTAAACCCCGTAGCGTTCCAATCGGTGGCCAATAAAAATCATTTTATTAAACCAGCACTGTTGCATATCGCACATTCAATATCTGTCGCACCGAACTGCACCAAACCACAGGAACAGTATAATGTGTGCGTGGGCGGAGGTGGCCTGGTCGTAAAAACAGTACATCCATAAATGCGCCGTTGCGCGTCTCCTTTGGATTATCCTCCCCTTCCACCTAATGGAATGGGGCAGGCGGAAGGAAAATGCGAAAATCTCCACTGGCAGTCCCAAATGATGCTACGCGAACACGGTCCCATGCAAATGCGATTCCTTACAGTGACATGAATTGCAATTACGGCGAGTAACAGACACTTTTCCACCAGGACTGGCGGTGCATAATGCGCAACAAATAACCGAAGAACCCAAACGAAGAACCGACGGCGCGATGCGATGGGCGACCCTGACGATGACACTTTGGGGCTTCGGTTGGGTTGGGTTGAGTTCGGGTTTTGGCGGACATGCACTTGAACCTGGCACAGGGACAGACACACACACACACGCACAGACCGTCCCACGGTACACTCAGTAAGCCCGCGAAAGACCGAACGCCGAAATGTCACATCAAATTCCCATAAACGTCAGCGCCATTCGGTTCGTTGCTTGGTCGCCGGTGGTTGGGACATTTATTTCACGACCATTCCCCCCTGCAGGACTCCGCGGACGGTGGACGCGGTTCGCGGCTCGTATTCGCTTCACCATTTTATTAATTTTTACTCTTTCATTTGCACACACACTGGGCAGTAAAGTTCTCGCATTATGACTCCTACGCTGGCACTCGCACAACCTCCAGGAGTGAAGATGGAGCAAACTGAAGGAGAAAAATAATTTAATTCAATTCGATTTCGGGATTCTGCCCGATAGAGGCGAGATCATGACGATGAGAATAGTATCGGTAGCGGGACGGTAACGCCCGATGACAGTCTTGTGAACGATATTTGCAGTCGTGGTTAAAAGTTTTCTAATAAATATAATTCCATACAAATTCCATAGGATGAAGTGACGTAATTTCTCACCAAATTTAGAAGTTTAACATTCCTAAACAAGAAAGCATAAACCTCTTTTTGACAATTATTCATTCGACCGACAAAACTGTACGTTTCGAATGGCCGTTCTTACAGTGAGAAACCAAGAAAACAAGAATGTCACATTTATTTTCCGTTTAAGTAATGTCCGCCTTCATCCGTACATGCTTCTCCATACACCAAACCCTCTATGACTAGAAGAGAATCATTGGCCAACTCCCGGTTAGAACTTGCCAGAGCGCTCGCTGTGATCCAGAGGGAAATAAAAAGCCACATAAAAAGCCGCTAATTCGCGGGATGCGTTGGAATATGTTCCACGGCGGCGGACGGCCGGCGCACGTTGGTCACATCGGATATCGCTCGCTCCAAACGGCCCGTCGTCCACCGTTTACGGATGCCATAAAAATGCAGTTTCTAGCGAAAATTTATTACCCTCGGTCTGCGGGCAGATTGCGCGCCTTGATCCCCGTTCGGCCCCACAAACATGTGGCTCCGGAGATGGACTGGCTATTTTCTTCTGCTTTCCCTAAGCACCCAACATTACCGACACGATGCGTGCAAAACGCATTCCGCTAGCAATAGCATACTTTTTCCACCGATTTGGCATGGTAATAATTTTGCAACTTAGCTGTCGCAGTTGCGCGACCGCCGCCAGAAGCGCCGATGTAGAGCAAACGGGCCTCAGCTGAGCTAAAAAGGGATAATGTCGATTTGTGACAGGTTTAACAACGATTGGTCAACTGCACCCCCTACACTATTTTCTCGTTTCGGAAAATGGAGAAAGGTGGCCCACGGTACCTAGAACGCATTTCCCCCCACCCCAACCACCTAGGCCATCATGGGCCGCTCTTTGCCGCTTGGCGCTAAACTGTAAATACAAATGGAGCATAAATTTAATGGAAACTACGTCATAAAACGATAACTTTCTCAGCGCACCTTCTCGTCGCGGCACAGTGGTACAGACGGGACGCCGGCGAGGATTTCCGAGTGTGTGGCGTAGTGGTTTAGGGGTTGTTTTAGATGCACAAGCGGTGCAACCGCAGGGAAACCCATGCACAGTAAATTTAACCACACAGCTAACGTCCCCCCCACAAAATGGGTAATTGATTCTGTACAAATAAAAGCGAAGTAAAATGCCCATCGCTAATGACCGTACGTACGGTTGGCGCGTCAAAGTTGGGTGTGAAATACAAATGCGGGAGCATACAACATTCCCCTAACAACATATTCATTCAATTAATTGCAGTGCAAATACCTCTAGCGAACTAATTCAAACTAAACCAAACAACGATGAAGCTTTCCATAATTGCAACACGGAAAGAATCATTCTTCCACGCAGTAGACAAACTAACAGAGTTGCAATTTTAAACCATTATAACAATTCAACATAAAAACGAAGCGAAGAAAATTGTATTTCAACAAACTTCAGTCGAAGTTGCCCCAGCCAAGTTTGAGTTTCCCGTGGGAGTTTTCTTTCCCCTTATCCATTGCATTTTGAAGTGCGAAAAACTTGAGACGAATTATGAACTAAGTAAAACGTATAAAAATACACAGCAGAGTAAGGGCGCTGTGTGAGATGTATAACGGAAGCAAGTTTCCAAGGATCATCTCTATGTAGCTGGCGTTCGCGTTCGCGGATGGCAAGTTCCGTTTTGTGTGTGCGTTACAGTCATAGAGTAATGAAGAGAAACTTCTGGAAGGGTATAGCGTCGTACAGGTCCCAGCGGTTGTGGTATAAATAAAGAAAATATGTTCATAATTCTTGATCACGTCGATCGATCTTTTCAAAATATTGAATAAGAAAAGGGGGAAGACATATTCGATAGTTAAGATAGAAAGTACACCATTGCGTATGCCAGTAGAGTTCCCATAAACTAAACTGTGCTTCAAGAAGAATTAAACAATTACCCGAATTAATGAAACAACACCAGTACAGCTTCGGTACAACGTTTCGGGAGAAAATAGTGCTTCCCATCCGCGGGGAAGAAAAATTGAAACATTAGGCTAATTATGGCTCATCTACCGAAATGGCCTTCGCCTCTGCAGCGCGGGCGACCCATAATAAATGCGATCAATTACCGAGCGACCCATGTAAGGGCCACACGCAACGACGGCGGCGATCGTCTTATGGAATGGTGCGCTTCCATCTGTCACTCACCGTTGCCGGGAACGGATCGCGTCAAGGATGCACCCACCCACCCCCAAATGGAGCAGAGAGCGATTCGTTTCAGCAAAGGTGGAGGAGAAGGATGAAAACGACGGCGGCGGCAGAGACAGATTGGCTTCACCAAAGTTTATTTATTTTATTGTGTTCTATTTGTTAATGTTCCTATGCCCTTTTCGGTCCAGTTTTCCACGCCGGCCAAAGTCAACGAGAAATGGAGCCGAATGTTCACGGGACAAATCATTCTCCATGCGATGGTGTGATCGATCGTCCTTACCAGAGCCCGGTCCGCTCGCTGTGCCGATGGGAAAGCGATCTTGCAGGAGAGATTTTGATGTTGTCATTTCTACTACCGGTTGCTGCTTCGTTAGTGTTGCGCTTGAGATGAATCTCCCGCCCAGTCGGGAGAAGATTTATACATGGCCTCGTTTGCCTTTCGAGATGTTATTTTATTTCTCTTTTGACATTGGCACCCTGGCGCGCGCGCATACACACACACACCCCACACTGAGTAGGGCGTAGTGCGTAGTTGCAAAAGGAGCATGATGATGATGGTGACATAAATTTTCCTATTATTTATAGTCCATAAACGCGACGATCATGACGAATCGCTCGCGTTGGGCGGAACGTGCACCCGCATCGACCCCACAGGAATCAAACGTCCCTGAGAGGCGGGCCGATTTCTGATCCGATGCAGTCGGTGGGCATCGCACGGGAATGCACTGCGCGTCGCCGCGAATGATCCCGCGGTGAGTAAGATTTGTGGGTCTTTGCAAAAAAGCCAAAGGCGGCGCTCGTCTGTCGTCTGACAAATAGGGACACATCCACGGTCCCAATCTGTGTTTTTATTTATTTTATATTATTTTTACTTCCTCAGGGTTGTCGGCGGTTGGCAGCTTTTGCAAGTCACCCGCCGTCAGTTGGTGCCAGCCGGAGAGCCAAACCAAACACACCGGAGAAGACGCGACGACGGCGGCGGACACTTCTTCGCATGGCATGGCGTCTTCAATTGGCTCAAATTGCATCGCATGCACCCGACGGTGCACCCGAGAACGCACCTCCCCTCCCTCCTGTTTTCCGTCACGGTGCGGTGCGGATGCCACCCAGGGGGCCACGGCTAATGGGTGTATAGTTTGCACGCATCCCTCCACCCGGCTCCTCCGCCGGCTCCCAACCTAAGCCTTGCCTCATCAGTTGGTGCATCGAAAATCGCAAAGCGAACCCTTTGCTCCTTGCGCAATGAACCGTAGTGTCGTAGTTGCCACCGCGGCGGGCGGACCGAAGAGAAGAGAAACCCATCGTCTACGGGCACACCGCGGCGTGACACGCTGCGGCGGGGTGTTTATTTTGTGTCATTCGTCTCCGTACTTTGTGACTCTATTGTGTCTAATTGCCCATAAATATTGACCAACGGCACCGCCACCCCCACCACCACCATCCACCACTGGGCACGAAAAAGGCAAGCTTCTATAATTGCGAGAGGGTCTATGTTTACCGCCTCCTCCGCTGTCCAAGCCAAGACGCTCGCAGATTGTTATTATTTTCCAATTATTCGAAGAATTCTTTTGCTTCTTTCAGATTCGAACTTGCAGGTTGCCCACGCGAAAACAAACCCTTCTTATGAGTCAACTAAATAACGCCAGTTGAACATTTTAATAGGCTAAAAAAATTCTTAAAATAAAGGACAGAAATATCTGAACATTACACCAAATATAATACGCGTTATGAAAACGGAACGAAAATTCCATAACTCTATACTGACACAATCGGAGCATAGCAAACGTCCATAAAAAGCAAACCCCATCTCATCTTTTAAAATCCATCTCAACCAATACTGGAGGGTCACGAAAACATGGCCCAACAACAATGTAGAGACTCAACACGAAACATGCACTCAGGCGCTAAACCCGTCCGTCAGTCGGTGGTTATTTATCATCGCCCTTTACACCATGACAACCATACGCACACACACAAATAGGGCCAGAACGAAATGCAACGCTAAAAAGGTCCTGTACGGCTCATAGTACGTTGTCAGTAAATGTGAATAACTGCCCTGTCCCTCTGCAAAGGCGATAGCTTCGGGCATTTCTTTTTTTTTTTTATCGTTGCCATACACGAATTGGAATACGATAAACAGAATACTGACCCCCGGGTTCCCTGCGGGGATTCCTTCACCCAAAAACCTTTTCTCCCCCATTTTCGTTTGCTTGTATGTCGGGCGCGATTTTCCACTCCATCAAAGTGTCTGGTACATGTCTCGTTGAAAAGTGGCAAAAATAGCCCCGGGTCATATTCATCCCACGTTGCTTGGCTTCTACCCTCGGCCACCTCCTTTTCCGCACGCCTGCCGCATCTTCTGTCCTCCTCGCTGCTCCAAGAAACCAACTTAAAGCGCTGTCCAAAATCTCCTCTGGTATTTGGTTGTTGGGAACGAAACAAGCAAGCGTACCGTCGTCCTTGCCGTTTGTCTCCGCTTTTCGCTCCGGGCTTGTTCCGCGAAGTGTTTTGCTGCAACATTGTCATCACGAGACAAGCCAGCAGGAGCAACATAAAGCATGGGCATGATTATCCCGACCAACGTCGACCATCAGTTGAGGGCAGCCCGACCAAGGATGGAGAGAAGGAGCGAACGATCCGAAGAAATATTTCGTCGGATCAGTCGCTTTTCACGTGCTCGTTAATTATGGTTTTGTAATGTAAAAAACAACACCATTGGGGCACTGGGCATACGACGGAAAGCTTGAATTAATGCGTTTTCATCTCCGGGCCTTCGTGCAGGATTTGATGATCAGATATTGCGGCTTTTAGGTTTTAGAAAGATTAAAGAGGGAAGCGAACAGGAGAGACTTTGTGGCGATGCTGTTTTGAGTAGAAATTTAGCACTTTTCGAAACCGTCGTTGTTTACTGAATTGGGGCAAAGCTTGCACTAGCGACTCAAAATTATCGCTACTCATTACTTGTATTTCCAAATAACAGTGCATGAGAGCGTTGGCCATACGCCCATCGGAATTAAAATTTAATTTTATGCAACCTGCAAGAGAACACGCACTATTTCCATGATTGAATGATGGCTCGCTACTCGAAACAGTGCAGGTCCATGCACCATAATTTGAGTTGGTTCACCAACTTTCCACCCACCACCCACGAGATCCTCCAACCCCTTTTCTTCGCCCACCAGTTGGGCCATTCGTTCTAATGACCTCCCTTCACCAGGCCATCCCGGACTACAATTTTCTCGTGTTAATCCATTTTTATCGACTTTCCACCTTATCCCAACGGCACACATACAGGAAGGGGTGGTTATTTGCATTCTCCACACATCACCCGCGTGACGCTTTGATGCTAGACCGTTTCGCTGGGCGTGTGCGGTACATAACCGACACATCAGAAGCAGCATCAACGCCACGCATACGCGCGTGTCTCAAACGGGGACTAAATATGCCTCCTTCCTCCATTGAAGGGCAGTTTCCTTTGCCCTGCTCACTCGACTCCAGGCCGACGGTTCGCTTCGCATGGATGGCCGGTACACTAGACCGGCCGGGCAGCCAGTGAGGGATTTTCTTGGCGAATGACTCTGCTGCCGGTGGCGACCCTTTTTCCCCTTCCGGCTCTCTCGGTGCTATGCGCCGGTGAACCCAGTAATTACTGACTATAAATTTATTCGCTGTTCGCGCAAAATGATAAGATTTAACGCCGAACGCACCACCAGTAGAACCGGCGGCAACCTGCAAACTGACTGAGTACGTGTGGAAGAAATTCAAGAATATAGACCAGTGCCACTATAAAGGGCCTGCCTCTTTCTTCCAGTCCATTCCTAGTTCGTAGAGTTCCGAGACTAGTGGATTGTGTTTTGCATTTGCCCATAGATTATTTCAACAAGTTCCAAATGATAATCATACCGAAGCATGAGGCGCATAACGTATATTTATCAAGCTGCACTTTCGCCGTAATACAAGTAACAGAACAATATGCCGGCAGCGAATTTACAGATTTAGGTACATTCATTCCTTCCGCACACCGTTTGTTCGACAAGTGCAAAGATTTTGTGGAACAAAACTATAACAAAATCGAATGTTAACCTCAAGGTACTACATAGCAGTTCAGCGGTTCAATTTTCCGACATAAAACCATAAAACCAAGCCACAGTAATCAGGGTTCGTAAAATGAAATTGTGTCCCCGGGTTCGATCTACGATTGAGGGACGGTTGGAAAAAAGCACAACTTACGCCCGCTAGACGAAAACTAGAGAAAAGGGTACACGTGACGATGGATGAGCGTCTTCGAGCTAAAAGCACGTTGTCTAACGATTTGTCTAACGACTCTCAAAACAATTCCCATAAGGCCATCTCGAGTGGCGAGTTGCTTCTTCACGGAAGCTCCACAAGGAAGTCGGTTGAAGTTGATCGACATCAGCCTGATGCCTGGAAAGAGTCAGTGGAGCTAATAGTTTCGAAGGGAAGAAAAGACCAAATCCTCAGTGGGCACATTCGAAAGGAGCGGCGTCCGGTGCATCTGCAAATCGGCGAAGGTGTGTAATGGTGCAATAAGATGAGAGCCAAACAACATGGGAAGACCATCACAGAAAAATGTTCTTATGACCCGCCTCGGCACACGGCGGACATTACAGTGTACGAAGTCCTGTTATTTTCCACCAGCAGCGCAGTGTGGGGCAGTGCGAAAGAGCGGGAACTAGTTCTGAGTTGGCAGAAATCCATCCTGCCATTAAGGCGTGTCCGGTCCGACGAAACGATGCGATCCGGAGAAGCACCCCAGTGCAGCCGGGAGAAAGGTGGAGGCTATAAAAGTAAGGATAAAGAGTGGGGTGGCCAGTTTTGCGACGGTGCGCGCGGTGGAGACGCTATGCGCCCCAGTGTTATCTTGCACCGATCGGACGGACCCTAAATCAATCTCCCCCCTCGGGATGGCACACACACGATGGTCAACTACTCTCCCGGCGATGTCCACCGATTATCCCATCGGTGACCCGGAACGTTTGCGCGCCGGGCGAACCAAACCCAACCGCAGACGACACTAATCGGTTGTTTATGATCCTTTGGCGGACGAAGGCATGCCGAGACAGACTAGGTACTAGAAGCGGCAGCGTCTTGGCTTGTGCGATTACCGCCGAGGGTGCTTCGGCTCCGACATAAAAATTGTTGTTAATAACCGACGCGATGTCGTTCATAAAAATAATCGATCGCCGCACGGCGTTGCGATGACGAAAGCCCGGGAAGAACTAGATTTTCCTCGCCGTGGGGAAATGATTATGTTGAGGGAACGCCAAATGGGAATGTGCCGTAGAATCATTGGACGGATGGTCACGATCATTTCAGCCGACAGAAGCGTTAAATCCTTCCACCGCTCAGCGATGCCCGCCATTGACATCCGAAAAGGAACGGGGGTCTAATCGGAGCCGAAGAAAATTCCCGGTGGAAACGGACGAGCAAAACGACCCACGACTGCCCTTTTGGATTACGAACGCTCCGGAAAATCACAAATGAAAAAAAAAGTAAAGCAACTCGACAAGGAACTAGTCACCCAGATGAAATATCGCCAGAGAGAGAGAGAGAGAAAGAGAGAGAGAGATAACATAAAATTGGAAAAAAGACGACATCGATGGTTGGAAGACGGACGGGGAAAAATGGCAATTATGAGACACCGCCTCACCCGTGTGCCAAGTCGGATTGTGGGGACGAGACGGGATATAAATCGTGCACGGATGAGCCCCAACCGTGGAAAATTAATTTCTCCCTTTCGCCCGGCTAAGAACCCAC
>JAOEFI010015607.1:0-12260 GCA_034621735.1 Anopheles plumbeus | reverse complement strand
GTGATTGATCCATTTAGTTTAGAACTCACTGCAGGACGGGAATGTGGAGCTAGCCAACGATAGAAGATGGGTTTGAATATAAAGAAAAAACTGCAACCTCGTCCTTTCGACAAAACCTTTGAAGAAAAATGCTATGGGAATTGTTTGCCACATTTTCCGTCCTCGGTTTCCTAAGGACCCTTTCGGGGCACCATCGGAGCCAGAAAGGAGCGGTCCATTCGGTCATTTTCGGTGTTCGACTTAATCGAATCGTGTTCAGGCTGCATCCAGCACGCCCTACCGGGAGAGTAGAAAGCACGAGTGGACTGCAAATATAGCGCAAAACCAAAACCAGAAGAAAAAAAAAACCTGCCGCCGTTTAGGACCCTCGACGATGTCCGCGCCCGAGTGCCGGTAAAGGGTGTACCTGCTAATGAAATTGTAGCCCATTTCCAACCGTCGCTCGCTATTTTTGCTAGACCGCTTTGACCATTTTAACTTCATCTTTAGAGTAGCTCGTCGGAGTTTCAAGCGGTCAACAGTTTGGGACGAGAGGAGAGAACGTTTTTGAAGAAAATGTTGACGGATTTTTGAACTCGTTTTGCAACGGATTTTTTCTGCGCCTATTTCCAGAGTGTGGCAGTTACACAGAGGATCCCTTTTCAATGGCTTCAGAGGTAACACCGGTCTTTTATCTTCTTAGATAATATTTTGATGCTACTGTGGCAAATTTTATGTAGAATTGTTCCTTTATGTGTCAGAGCTTCAATTACGTTCCGTTAAATATTGATCACTGGCTCATTTCTTATAATTCTCTTTAATCTATTAAACATTACATCCCTGCTTTAAAAGTAACATTATCCGACAGTTAGACGCGTGTTAGTCGCCACTAACTAGAAGGATCAAACATGTGGTTTTGTAGTGGTGGAAGAAATAAAAAATAATTGGATTCCCTTTCGGGGATAATCTCCCACTCGGAAGCCAACATGACAGGGAATAAAAGCTGCGTTCACGCCTTGCCGGAACGGCTGTGTTTTTGTTGCTGGTGGCACATTTTTCTCTACCGGACACGATTCGGTTTTCTTGAGGTTGGATTTTCCGGGATCGGTTGCCTTCACGAACGCTTTCCAACCAGTTCAATTGCTGTTACAGGACGAACATACGGAAGTTACAAACATACCCCGACAATTTGTTTCTCTTCTCCTTTGTGTCGCTTTCTATTCTTAAAAGTAAGTGAACTAGGATTCCCCCCGTTCGGTTCTAGCACAAGCACATCCGGGAAACTCCAGCACAATCGTTATCGTTGTGGGCTTTCGTGGGGCATTTTTGTGCTCGTTAAACTGCCGGCCAACACCAAACAGCCCAGTTGATCCTGTTGGCGAGCGCACGGTGCGCGTCCTGTTTCCGGCTCGATTGGAGTCCTGGGCGCAAGGACCAAAACGGTAGCGTGGTGGGCGCGTGTGGGTGATTGGATTGAATTCGATTCGAGTACACGGGAAACTGTCACTCGTGTTGCTCACAATCGGAACTGATTGTGGAAAATTGATACTTCCACTTCCAATGATTTCGGGAGGTGGTTTTCCCGCTCGAGATCGAGCGATAGAGAGAAAGAAAGGGTCATATGTAGCTAAAAAGATGGTGGTAAACGGCACAAAAACACAGAACACTAACAGCTGGTGTAAGGTATAGGAATTGATTCCCTTATGATGCTTTTTATGTTCCTTTCGTTTTTTATTTCGTTTGGTTTAGTTTCTTTAGGTTGTTTTTTTTTGTGAAAATCGGTTTACACTACTTCATTAATTTTCACAACAAAATCTCTATTTTAAAAGGAGTTTGCTCTTTCAAAACTTTTACTATTATAAAGCTTTTAATTATAATAATTTTGTAGCAACTTCCTTTTACGGAAAAAGAAAAACCTTCGCCCTTTTAGTAGTAGCCCAACGGACCACCCAGCTTTCGCGCAAATTGTTTAAACTGTTTGAAGTTAGATTTGGCTTACCTTTGCGATCCCTTTAGTGAAATAACTGAAACCTTAAACCAGTTCAGTAGTGGCGGCAGTTTTCATCGAACAACACTCGCACACCAGTCGCTATGGCAACTGAAAGCAGTTTTCACCGCGTTCTGTTTTTTCACTGCGCTCACGATAAGTTGCACGCAAATTCTCAACGGTTAAGCATCCTTCGGCACGATCCGGCACACACGCACACACTGATTCACCGATGCACTGATATCTCTTCGTCTTCGAAGGAACACGTGTCCTTCGTGGATCCTTTTTGTGGGGCGAAATGAGGAAAGGCACACAACTAGGGAGGACGAAAAACGCGACTGGCGCCCAGACGGGGGTGTGGGGGGAGGAGAGGCGTTTTCTCGATGGCACGACAATGTATCGACTCCGCGACTCGGTTCCGGTGAACCGCACGATCAGCTCCGTTCGTACTAACTAAGCCTGCGCCACCGTTCGGACATAGCTTAAATACTCCGGCGTCTGCGAGTCCGGCGAGGGTGCGCTGTATGGACGGACGGATGGGCTGATGCTGAGAGGGTGGGGGGGATCCCGCGCGAAGATGATCACCTGGTCTTATACCGTCACCTCCCGCCGGCCCCCACCTGGGAGAATGCGCGATGCTCATCCGCTCACCGTCATCTCACCGCGCGCACCAGCGGACGCGAGAAGGTGATCATCGCTCGGCGACGACGAGGACGTTCACTCTCACTATCATCTGTGCGGGCTGTTCGATCGATCGTGCCCTACTCCCATCCGGCCACGTTGGATTCACTCTCGGTTTCGCATTCCTGCGGCCGCTCACAACCCGAAAGCTCCACGTGAACTCCTCGACGTGCGAAGCCGCGGCTTCATCGTTGCGACTTGATTGTGAGGGAGCTTTAAGTGAAGCTTTCGCGGACATGCTGGTCATCTCGCACACGTGTTCGCCCGCTCTCTCTCTCTCTCTCTCTCTCTTTCTCTCGCTGTTTGTCTGCGTCATGTTATGGTGCCACTCGGCGATGAGCACGAGCGTCACCACTAGGCGCTGACATTGTTGCTGAGGTTAGGCTGAGGTGATGAAAATCCCTCACAAGGGCCCGAACACCAATGCCGACTGAGGTGGCTTCGTTACGTAGTTCCAGTTTTGCTGGTGGCGGCCAGTGCGTTTTTATGCAGCTTGGCCTAGTGGTCTCCGTCGTCGTCGTATTCGCGGCTGTTCTCCCTTTGCGTGGGCCCGAGATTGGGAAAAAGAAATTGGTTGGGTGTGGCGCATCGGAATTCGGATTCAACACGCGTTTTTCGGCTACGGAGCCATCATCGGACGGTAAACATTCGGGTTCACCTCTGTAGATTAAAACTAGATGCCCTAGTGTTGCAATGCCGATGTCTTTGGTTATGGGTAGCTGTCGGTCCTACGTGAAGGATAGATATGTCCCACGCCTCGTAACTGACACGATCATATGGGAACATGCGGGAAGATATTTATTTTTTCATGTTTTTTTATTTATTTCCCGATTTTTCAAACATTTGACAAACACCAATGTCCTGAACAGATTGTAAACTGTTGGATGACTGGAGCGTGTGGTCATGAGTGATTTTCACGAAAATAAGTTTTCGGAAAATATTTATCTTCGATCCTGTTGAAATTTATGGTCGATTTTCCACCCCAGGCTTTCGCAGCATTTTCGTCCTTGTTTGTTCAGTGCAGTGTAACTGCGTACTGCTTCCGGTACGGAGAATTGTTTGCCCTTCTGAGGGCACCCTCGAGTAACGAAACATCACAAACACCCACAAACGGACCAACCTTAAAGTTCGGTCGCCGTGCCACAGTTGCGGGTGAAATGGGCACGTTCCCGTGGGTTGGAAACTCCACGCAGCACACGCAGTCAATAAGTTGGCAACATTTTGATTGGGATTTCTGGGCTGCCGAGTGTGTGCTTCTGGTTTTGATGCACGCTGTCAAGTGCGTGTGCTGCACGGGTTGTGAAAATTCACCGCCGCATTCACCCAAGCCGGGAAGGGTGGGGAAGGGAAGGGAAATGGGGATGAAAAGGGCAGAGATTGCAGTTTTCCGCCGGCACTGGGATTCTTGCTGTTGCATCTTTCGCAACGGAGCGTGTGCATGACGCTGACGGTAAGTATTCTTCAGCTGCTTCTGCCACGGCAAGCAAACTGTGTCGTTGTTTATGAAATGTGCTTTTCTTAGGGTCCTGCCCTTCCCTTTCCCACCACCTCAAGTGCCTCCATCGCCGTCTCTCGGCTCGGCCGTTGACAATAACGACGACGACGACGATGGCCACAATCGCGAGTTTACTGAAGGAAAACAACGACTTACTCCGCGTGGTCTCGGTAGCCGTTAGCGACGAGTCTTGGTCTCAAGACGGTCTCATCGAATGAATAACAGCAGATGTCGCTTCCCGCACGAGGCGCACATGGTTGAAACATGAGCCGGACACACCGCCCGTGTCCATCGCTTTCCCTTCCCCACCGGGAGTGAGGGCTAAAGACCCATCCGAGCCAGCCAAGCTGATTGATTATCCTGCTTTGGATTGAAGGATGTGCCGCACAGGTTTACCGGTCGCGAAGTGTGGCCGCACACGGGTGGCAAGTTGAAAGGTTTCGGTAGGATCACAGGAAGACGAACCCTAGTGGGTGGAAGGATTATTTACAACTGAAGCACAACTGTTTTCATGTTTTGAGAAAATATTCTAAAAACAGGTTTTGTCGGTTTTAAAGCTTCAACAAAGTTGTACTAATACAATTTTGTATCAAAGGTTGCTACAAATTCAATCATCACCCCAAAACGACCCTTCCCCCCTCAAGGGTTAACCGACCAATCGGTGACTAAGCTGCCAGTGAACTCGCACTGTTTTCGTCCCCGATGCCAGGTGCCAGAACGGAGGTGCGCATCCCATTTGCATAATCACCATCGCAGTAGCACGATGTGAGTGATTCGTTTTGATACCGTCGCCAACTAATGGTGGCCAGTTAACCTCTTGTGCTAATTGAGCCCGTCACGGGTCATGAATGTCCCCGGCGGTGGGTGAGCAAATCGTTTCATCAAAACCCGTTGAACCAATCGGTGTGACAATCACTCACGGAATCAACTTTTGAGGCTGATGAGTAATGCAACAATGTATGTTTAACACGAGTTTGGTTTGTAGTACTTTTCTCACTTTCTTGGACATTAATCTTCCAACAAAATGCTACAAACACTACACGAAAGATAGTGGCAGATACTCACGTGGTTTGTCTAAAACAACCATCGTCGTCAGTTCTCCGTCCTTCTAAAAGTTCTAAAGCTTCCAAACGAGCAATTACCGACCTCCTGCAGCTGGCCCGCATCGTGCTTACGTGCTGGCCGAATCCGTGATTCCGTTGCATGCGTTCGACGAAACTCGTAAACAACTCCACTACTGGCTCCTAATTACATCTGCGGTCTCGCACGAAGGACCACCGCCGCCGGTTCCGGTTCGCTGTTCATAATTCAATTATGCATTTGCCGTGCGATTATGATACGATCGGGGTCGTGATACGCGAGCCTTTGCTCCGCGGAGAAGTTGTCTCTACTGCACTGCCGGCCATTCCGGGTGCAGTCATCGGTGGCGCAAGTCTGACGAAACAGCGGGACAATCGACGATGTCGAGAAGGAGTCTCGCCCTGGGCAAGTGGCGCCAGAAGTTTCACGCGAAAATCGATGACGACGACGACGACGACGACGACGTCGACCGGGATACCTTCCTGCGTGGTATTCGGCCGTGTAAGTTTTCCCAAGGGGGGCCAAAGCCCGCTCCTGTTGCTCCCAACCAGTTTTCGGTTTGGTTCCCTTCTTTGTTGCAGTCGTGCTGATGGGGCAAGTGTTCGGGATATTCCCGCTGTACGGCATCACCGGGAGCGACCCGAGCCGGCTGCGGCTCAAGTGGTTCTCGCTGCGGGTCCTGCTCAACCTGACCGTGGTGGTGACGGCCCTGCTACAGGCGGTCTTCGAGTACCAGCGCCTCATGACGATCGGAATCAACGCGAAGAACATCAGCGGCTTCATCTTCTTCATCGACGCGTGCCTCATCAATGTGCTGTTTCTCAAGCTGGCCAGTGGGTGGCGGGCGGTGGCCACCAAGTGGAACGAGGTGGACCAAACGTTCAACCGGCCGCCCTTCCTGATGGTCGGCTGGAGTCTCCGGAAGCGCCTGCATGTCGCTTCCTTCACACTGCTGTTCCTGTCCGTCGGTGAGTTCTGGGGTAGCTGTTTTATTCGAACAAGTTCCTTTCTTCTTGCTTCAATCTCTGTGTGTGATTGCTTCCATTTTCAGTCGAGCACTGCCTGTCCGTGTTCAGCACCGTGCACGGCCAGCTCACCGAGATAGCGCAGTGCAACTGGACGGTGACCAACTACTTCCGGCACTACGCCCTGCGGAGATTCGCGAACATCTACCTGAACTTCCCGTACCATGGTTTTACGGCGGCCTTCTTCACGGTACTCGCCAGCTTATCCACCCCGTTTTGGAGTTTTGGTTCACCCATAGCCCGCATTGCCTCCCCACAGTACGTCTCGTCTGCGCTGACGATCTACTGGAACTACCAGGACATCTTCATCATCCTGGTCAGCATTGGGCTGGCGACCCGGTTCCAGCAGATCAACAACCACCTGCAGACGCTGTCCGACGGTGTGCTGATTCCCGGCGAGGACTTCTGGATCAGCGTCCGGACGCACTACGTGTCGGTGTGCGAGCTGCTGGACGATGTGGACCGTGCCATCTCCTGGACGATGCTGATCTCCTGTGCCACCAACCTGTACTACATCTGCCTACAGATCCTGCACGTTTCGCAGTAAGTGGTTGTGTTGGTGCAGCCGTACGTCAATTTCATCCCTTTGGCTCCTGCTTTTTTTCTACGAAGGAAGCTCGTCAATCCGGTCGATGACATCTACTACTGGTTTTCGCTGCTGTTTCTGCTGGCGCGCACGGTGACGCTGTTTCTTTCAGCCGCCCACATACACGAGTGCGCCAAGAAGCCGCTGGAGATCATCATGAAAATTCCCAACGTGGGCTGGTGCGTGGAGGTAGGTCAGGCTGCGGTGTTGCCGAGTGACGAAACCAACACCCAACTTTTTGCCATCACTTTTTGCTTGTTTTCTGTCTTCCGCAAGCTGGAACGGTTCTCGACCCAACTGAAGAGCGAAAAGGTGGCCCTGTCGGGGATGGGGTTCTTCAATCTCACCCGCCAGCTGCTCTTCTCGGTAAGGACATCCGTTCCTTGCGCCCCTTTTGACAGCTCGTGGAGTGACTCTTTCTCTCTCTTCCAGATGGCAGGCACGATCGTGACGTACGAGCTGGTGATGCTCAAGTTCGACGAGGAATCGGAAAGCAAGGGCCGGATTGCGCTCTGCTCCAAGTTCGCCATCGAGAACATGTGAGGGATAAACCGGGATAAGTGAGGCCCCCGATCTTATCATGATGCGTCCGATGCCCAGGCTAGGTGAAGTCAGTGTACGTTCCAAATAAAAAGTATTCCCAAAAATCACTCGGGTTCGGAAAGGAAGTGGGAATCTTTTTAATCAACGTCTCGGGCCGCGAAGATGGAATGGATTCCAAGTCGTTCCAATGATCGGGGTTTGTTGAGCAATGAGAAATATAACTCATAAACTCCGATCCTATACTGCGGCTAGTGTAGGGGTAGGTACTTGTACAGATTGCTTTCCAACTCGTTACCCCAGCCTACTGATGCGCCGCTTGGGAAATCGAACCGGTTCGTTTGCACTCTTGTACCGCCGCGTCCAGCCACTAGGTGTCTCGTGGACCCAGAGTCTTCTCCAACTCGACTCGAGTCGGCCCGTCGCCATTTTACCGCTCGGCCGGTCCATATATCTCGTGGCAGAATGGCCCGTGGCACGTTACTAGTACAGACAAAGTTCAACTACCAGTGCTTCGAGTGTGATTGGATTCGCTCGATGATGACATTTGCACCCCGCAACCCCTAACAGGCCAGCAAGCCCACGCTAACCTTCGGTCGGGCGAAATTCGAAACCGAATGGTTCGCTAATTAAAAGGACGGCGATTTGAGGTGTGGTGGGTTTGCTCACTAGACGGTTGAGTTATTATCAAGTTCCGAGCCAACAATTGAAATGACGCATGATTTTTTTTCAAATACTCCATAGTGATTTCATGAAACAATTATTTTGATAGAATATGTTTAAAATCTTTAAACTAAATAATGTTCGAAAAGCTCCACATTGTTTATTAGTTGTTTTCAATTTGCAAACATCAATTTTCGATTTGGAAAGAAAATATTTTGATATCGTATGAATTTTGGTGAATTGTTAGTGGTACGTTTTTTTTCCGTCGAAGGTGTTACAAAAAGAATTTAATCATTTAATCTCTTCGATTACATTGTGCATGCTTGGAAAGATCAAATTAAGTGCGGTATGTTTTTATTCGTATCACCAAAACCTGTGGCAGTACTGTTCTGGATAGAGACTATATAATGATAATTCCTATTTACGCCGTGGGCGAATTCACGTAAACAAATGGTTCACTTGTTTTTCCTACACGGACTCCATTTCCATTATGGCGTGTCGCAATTCCATTAGATTACTATTATGTTTGCCCCCCACTCCGTCCCAGGGTTCGGTAGCTGCATTGGAAAATTATACCCCTGACGACACACACACTCGCTATGGCCTCTAATAGACGATTGGTGTGAAACCGAGCCGGCGGTGAAAACTGTTCCCTAAATCAACGGTTTCCTTGACATTGGGCCCCGTGCGGTCGGCGTGAATATGGCGTGATTTACCATTCGATCGAAGTACGGTCATCCAGCCAGCCAGCGGTTCGATGGAGTGACGCTCGAGGTGCGATGATGGCCACCAGATTCGGTGTCCGATTTCCACCGGGGCGTGTTTGGAGCACGTCGGTGAGGGAACGCCGCCTCAGTCGGGATCCGTCGAACCTTTCCAGGTGGCACTGGCTGCAGAGGCGAGGGAATGTGACATTCGTCCGTGGCGCCGAGGAAATCGACGACCGCAAGGAGCGATTCTTTTCGGCCATCGCTTCCGGTAGGTTCTAGGTGTGGCGTGAAGCTGGAATCGGGCGTAAGGATAATGAGTGACATTTTTTTCAAACATTGTCCTAGTGCTTCGCTGGGCGAGAGTTTTTGGAGTGTTTCCGCTTACGAACATCACCTCCCCGGAACCGGCACAGTTTCAGGTGCGGCTTCTCTCGCCACCCGTAGTCCTGTGTGGGCTCACGATCGTCGGTGGCCTGCTGATGGTGCTGGCGACCCTGCTCCATCTCAACCGAGTTGGCATCAATGCGCTCAACCTGGCCGAACCGATCTTCTTCGGCACGTGCACCCTGCTGAACGTGCTGTTCGTCCGGCAGGCGGTACGGTGGCGTGGCTTCATGACGTACTGGGCCCGCCGGGAAGAGCTGTTCTTCGCCCTCCCGTACGGTGCGATCAACCTGAGACGTAAGGTGCTGTGTATAGCGATTTGTGTCATGACATCGGCGTTAGGTAGGACAGTGACAGGACACCCGTTTTCCGTTGTCGGTTTAAGACCTGCTCCTTCTCAATCACTTTCCCACACAGTCGAGCACGTCGTGTACGTGATAAATCAGGCGTACAATGTACACCAGGAGAATCTGGCCTGCCATTACAACGTGAGCAGTCCCTTCAAGCTGTACTCCATGAGGACTTTTCGGTCGGCCTTTGAGTCCGTTCCGTATAGTCACATACTGACGGTGTACCTGTTGGTATGTATCCTTCCTTAAACAGCGATTGTCCCATGGTACGGCGACAGGACAATACTCTCCGACAATCCGTTACAGTACACGACGATCGCGCTCACCTTCGTCTGGACGTTTGCGGACCTGTTCATCATGCTCGTGTCCACCGGTATCGGGTGCCGGTTCGGCCAGCTGAACCGACGCATCGACAGCAACCTGCAGAACCGCTCGGAGGCCTTCTGGGGCGAGATGCGGACGCACTACGTCGCCCTGCTGGAGCTGGCAGAGCAGGCGAACCGCGTCATCGGTCCGCTGGTGATCGCATCCTGTGCCAACGATATGTACTTTCTCTGCCTGCAGACGCTAAACACGGTGGAGTACGTTGCACCGACCGGGCCACTCACCGCGGCGACACCGGCTGGTCCATACACTGAACTCACTGGTCTCTACTTCCAGGAGCAAACCGTTCCCGATCAACGAGTGGTACTTTCGCTACTCGTTCACGTTCCTAATCCTGCGGACCTCGGTGAAGCTCTGGTACGCGGCCGAGGTGGACGAGAAGTCGACGCGCACGCACAAGCTGGTGCAGAAGGTGCGAAGCGAACACTACAACGACGAGCTGGACATCCTGCGCATCTGCTCCGCCGGCGGTGTGTCCATCTCTGGGATGGGATTCTTCAACATAACGCGCAAAATATTTCTCACTGTCCGTACACCGTGACGGGTACTACTGTACCTATGAGAGGAGCAGTTTAAAGCAGTTCCATATGTCGTCTCTGTCTCCACAGATGGCTGGATCCATACTTACCTACGAGCTGGTGCTGCTCCGGTTTCACAGATCCTCCAAGGGTGTCGGTGAGGATCTACCCTGCAGCCTCGTCGCGTGACCCACCAGCCTACGCTGAACCGGTCTCCATCTTGGGCTGGTAGGAGAACTCCGAGATGGAGCATGGCTGGATAACACCCTGGCTGCCGGTCGTCTTGGCGAAGTGTAGCATCACAAGCTCGTAAGTTATTACCGCACCAAGCATCTGGGGATTCCACGCCCCGGAAAGGAAACAGAGGTGACCGCAAAACATGTGGAACATGTCGAATAAAACCAAACAACATTTATCTTTGTAAACAACTGAGGGTGAGAGAGAGTCTGTCTCACCTACCGTGAGCATGGTCGTTTTGGTAAGATTAAACAAACCCATCGCACTGATGACGATCGAGTTCTTCCGGATGAAGTCATAGAATCGCTGGAGCTGTAGGAGGGACAATAAGATGATCCGTTATGATACCAGAGGATGTCCTTACCTCGTTGCACCAGTGAGGGGACGGGATGCGACGGCACAGTTTAAGCGGTCGGCGGGCGACCTCGTGAACCGCCGAGCAGTAGTTCATGGTAAGAAACGTTCGCACGATGACAAGGCTAAGGGAGAAGTACGTGAACACGGTGTCGATGACACTCTTCTTCGTCCTGTAAGTAAGCAAATGGTGATCGCGTCATACAAAGCGCACGGTGCTCCGTTCGGTTCGACGGTATGGGGTGTGATCATACTCCACGATGTGAAACAGTTGGTAGCAGATGATGTAGAGGTTGGTTGCACAGGAAACCAGCAGCAACGGCGAGATGATGGTCAACACTCGCTCCAGCAGCTCGCAAACCAAGACGTAGTGGGAATGGATGTCGCACCAGAACTTCTCCCTGGCGGCCACGGGCAGCAGGGTGTAGAATCGAACCCTCCCGTTCAGCCGCTCGAAGTATCCGGCGATCGCGTCACTGATCATGATGATCAGCACGTCCTGGACGCTCCATGTCATCGTGAGGGCAGTGTTGACGTACTGAGTGGGCGTGAATTGGTTGTTTTTTTAATATTGTTTACCATCCAAGAAAGACCCTATTGGTACCTTTCCCAATGTACTTACATCCAAAAATATCAAGGTTGGTAAGGTGTACGGTACCCGCCGGAAGAAGAACCCGTACGTGCGCAGGGCGTAGTACTCCGGTAGGTTCCCGTAGGTCCAGTGGCAATCGCGCGCTTCATCTACCTTGGCGTACAGCGTTTTGCCTACCGATAGCATGTGTTCAGCTGGTGAAGAACGGCCAGAAAAGACGATGAAGTAAAACAGCAGCCAAGGGGGCCAAAATGGTTACCAAAAATTACCAAATCCCCCAAACATCAGCGACAGGGCCACCGAGCGGATCTTCCAGGACGCCCGCCGGCTGTGTTTGTGGTCGGTGCGCTGCAGCATCTCGAGTGCTTCCACTTCGGCGAACTTGCCCACGACCGATGGCCATTGGTGAGCGACCCTCAGCAGCAGCACCATGATCACCATCACGTCCAGGTAGAAGAGGGGACCGATCAGGTTGTCCGCATTGACACCGACCAGCGCCAGCCGCTCGTACTCGATGAAACACAGGAACAGTCCGAAGTGCACCAGCAGCAGGCAGAACACGGTCTGCAGTGACCACCAGCGGAAGCACCACCGGGCGGGATCACTCCGTAGGATACCGTGGAGCGGAAACTGGCCAAACAGTTGGCAAACGACCACTATCGGCCGGATGGTGTCGTGGAAGTTCATCACACACT
>JAOEFI010015606.1:0-12260 GCA_034621735.1 Anopheles plumbeus | reverse complement strand
CGTGATATCCTTCCTGGAAGGTTGTTGTTACCAGCCCTGGTAGGGTTTCACCTAAAATAATCCGCGGCAGCACAACCTCGTCAAAGTCCTTCCTTTGGTCGATCGCCTCGAAAAAAAACCAAACGAAAAAGAGGATTCGAACGTGCCATAGCGCGCGGATGAGCAATGCAGTAGACCATAAGGGAAGTGAAAGATGTAAACACAGACTGAAAAGGGAGAGGCATAGAGGAAAATGAGCACAATGATAGAGCGAGAATGATAGCGAAAGAAAGCAATCAAAGAAAGTGAGATGCAGCACGAGGAAGAACGAAAGAGCCGGGATGAAAGACTTTTAGAGAGGAAGAGCTACAGGGAGAGAGAGAAAAATAGAGAGAGAAAGAGAAAGAGAAAGAGAGAGAGAGAGAGAGAAAGAGAAAGAGAGAGAGAGAGAGAGAGAGGGAGAGAGCCAAATAGAGAAAAAAAGAAAAAAAGGGAGAGAGTCAGGAACAGCATATTAGAGAAAGTATGGGAAAACGACCCTAGCAGGTCATTGACCTTCATTCACGGGCATGTCAACAAATGTCCTCCCGTTCCTTTCCTTCAACCAACGCAAGGCTGATCTGCTCTCTTCGTCGCTCCGTTCCTAGTATTTTTCCTGTGAACTGCTCGACTTCACGTGCATCGTCTCTATTGTAATGGAGTACACACGTGTGCAATGTGCATGATTGTGGTGGTGTGGAATCGTGCGCACGCCCTTTACATTGCCGATAGATCCTCACACGGACACACACACACATAGTCCGACGCATCTCTCGCTTCCCAGTTTTCCAGCCCAGTATTCATCATTTTTGCATTTTGTTTTTCTGAAGATTCACAATTTTAGCAACTTCCTGTTTAACGGAAACTCCTCACAAACTCTGATAGCGTTCGCCATTTCCAAACCTAAGAATTGCAGAAGCTGAACGGCCTTTTTGCCCCTTGCCTCATCACCTTTGTGACCAGTGTTCCTCCTCCCGCGCACCTTAACATGAATTTTGTTTACACGCAGCTGGGTTGAGTACAACAAGTGTTCGAAAAAAGGACTTTCACCGGAAATCTAGGAAATCAGTAATGGATAAGTCTTCTGGTGCCAGAGTCTCGCTCTGGTGCTACGGTGCGTCCATGGCCCATGGACCATGGCGGCCAAAGGTCAATGGTCGTCGCATCAATGCGTTTACATGATATACTGTCATCCCAAAAACCCTCTCTTACGTTCCACACCTTATTACAGTGCTTCGCAAGTTAATGATTACGTCGGATTTACACCGGTCCTGCCACAGTGGTTCGATATCTTCAACCAGGTGCATTTAGAATTTTACTATGTACGCGCAATTATTATGTACGTGTTGGAAAGGCGGTCGCCATAGAAGCTGTCCTGCATGGGGGCATAGGAACTATTCAGAAAAATTACTACTATAATGAGTCGTTTCATGTACGATTAATATACTAAATCGAAGCAGATGATCCAATAGTCTGCGCCACGACTAACTTTACTCGTTTAGATCAATCATTCTTAAACTTGAAGTTGGCAATGTGTCCTAAACAACCTAGTTTAAAAAGGACTCCTTTGTGTATCAGGGACGTCCCAATTTAAATGTGCACAACTAATGTAATGTTGAATAAAAAATCAAATAAACGTATCGTAACAAATAAAAAACAAACATGTTTGTATACGCATCATATCAACATCGATTGTATTATTGAGAGGAAGGATGGTTGAATGCGGAACAATCTCGGTTCGCAAACAGGAAGTAGGAACATATTACAACGAGTTGCATACAATCAATGCGAATATCGGTTACAGATGGTACAGAACAACCACGCGAAGCATTCACCTTCTACTGACAGAGTGCATCGGATTCATTAGCGTTGAATGCCTCGCAGGACGGTTTGTTCAAACGAGAAGATTTTGCGCAGTGACGTGCCGTACCGCAGTGTCGTGCCCTGGCCTTGTTTGCGTGTAGCGATTGCGGAATGTGTTCTTTGCACTGCCATCTCGAAGGGCCGTCTGCTCGGGATGAGCATTGACCAGCCTCGGGGAACGAAAACATCGCGAATAATGTACTGCTCCTGTCATAAATTTCTTTCACATATCGTTCGTTCAGCCTGTGTCTGTGGCAAAACAGTGTCAGTGACGCATCTTCTACGTCTAAAAGATAGTACTCTGAAGTACGAAAATTAGGAATACGTTTTAACTTTCTTACTTTTTTGTGATATTGTAAAAAAGGTTTGAGTAAAGGTCCTGTACAAAAAACCGTATGAGTTTTTGAAACGAACAATCTCATGGGTTATGTGCCATGATTTTATTTCTAGAGAATCGTCACAGGGCAGAGTTGCTGGTCGTATGCCCCTCAAGATCATTGGAAAAGGTCAAGATGTGTATGCAAAATAGCATGTAACATGTAGTCGTAGTTAATTGTCAAAATATTCAAAACTAGTTTTAAGACACATCTGAACCATTGTAAATCATGTTTTGTAACCACAGTTCTAGAAGACAGAAAAGAAATCTGTACATGTATGTAGTTTCTATTTTTTAGGAAAATTTTAAAATAACCTGGATATTTTTTGCGGAACATCCAACCGCACCAACGACATTTCGTCGTCACCAACGACGATCGTTTAACTGAGGCACGATCTTTACGTGGGAGGTGTTAGTAGCCTCTTCGGGAGTAAGGAACATTTGTCCTATCCTACAGGGCCAGCATTCTAGACTTCAACATTCGTGGATGAAAGATCAGCCAGAATTTGGAAAGCAAAAGAAACGCCGTTTATTTTCGTCTCACATGCATCCTCTGGGACGATGGTGATTGGAAGGCTTGGCAACATAGTGCATCACATCACCAAGCACCCGACCACCATCGTGCAAACTGAGTTCGACGGCATAACATTCAGTCGATGGCAATGCATGTTTGAACAGGCAATTGATCGCTAGAATAGCAGAAACGTTACAGCAGCGGAACTAATTCAAAGAACAGTATGATTTGATCTATGCACTACGTTTGAATGTTACATATTATGAAATGAGGATGACAATCTTGGAAAAAATCAAAATAGCCTTGAATACTAAATAATAATAACAAACACAGATGGGACTAACAAACATCTCTGGATGATTTCTTGAAGAGAAATTTCTAGCCGGCTACTTACGTGAAGTTACACATTAGAGAGTTGATCCAGCACCATTTGTTCTTGGTAGATTGGTAGGAAAATACAAGAAAGAATTTTCTACATTTGATTTAAATGGTAAATCTTCTTCTCTTCTTCCTCTTCTTCTTCTGTTTATGCGAGCTAGGGTATATCCTCCTAGGCAAAGTTGAAATGTTGTTCTCTTTCGTCCTATTTAGAGGCATACCAGCTCTGTTTTAGCCTTTCGACTGTAACGTTATTTGGCTGTTGAGATATTTTTACAACATCTCTGCGCCTTTAGACAAAGGCTATTGAAAAAGCCAATATCTGGTTCGAGCCAGCGGGATGTGAAACCACGTCACTCTTGTTGAGAGAGGGAGACTCTACCAACTGAGCTACGGAGCCCGATTGACCATTTTCAATCAAACCACGTTAAGATGTTCTCGGAAAAGGTAGAGAGCAGAGCATTTTACAAAATTGACTGGAATGTTGTTCGAAACGCAACAAACAGACACGGCAATGTTTCAATTGTGTATTGTGTGTGTGTCCAAACGGATAACTGAGATTGTACCGTAGTGCCGCTCATTAGTTTTCTTAAAGAATGAAACAATGAATCTGATTAATAGAGAATCCTGGAAAAGCAAGACCAGATTGTTTTGTCCGTATCTTAGGGAACCTATTATCCAGGATTAACTGTATAAAAGTGTGTCGATTCATTCATCCAGTTTTGACTGAATTGATTTGTGCCTTTTGAGTCTTGCGCGGTAACACACTTGAAAATGGTGCGTGCCCCATTCCCAATGTATATATCAAACCAGTGGGCCTGTAGCACACATTGGCAAAACCACCTTGGCAAAAGAACGCCTTCAAAATAAAACCCTTGGGTTCCGCACATGATAAGACTTTTCCTATCGATTGATAAATAGGCTACAGTATAGAATAAGTGAGTCGACGGAAACATTCCGAGCAGACCTTCCAGCAAAATCCAAAATGAATTACAAGATAAATCTATCATCATATTATTGAGCTTCAAGACAACGTTTTGAAGTAAATTCCTATGTGCTAGTAGCTGACCCCTTCTTGGATAAAAAAAAGCTGGAGAAGCTTTAGATGCACCCGAACATGTTACTCGCATGTTTCACGACGCATCTGATGCCTTTCTCGGAAGAACGGTGCACATATCTCTCAAAAACGTACACCGTGCCTCATTGTCCGCATCCATCCCGCAAACAACCCCAGAAAACGATGAAACTAAACACGATGCAAACTGAAAAGGCAAACGCAAACGGGCAAAAACGCAAACGCACGCCGTACGCACGCACCCACGAGCGAATCGGTCTCAAATCTATCGAAACGAGTTCATTGACCCCACCGACGCTATCTGAGGCGCGCTCTCGCTCTATCGCGCCGACGACATCTCTTCCGCACTGGTGTGTGCCGAGACACCGATACGCCACCGCGTACAATGGTCGATAGCGCGCCGTCAAAACGCAGGCCGAAGCTGCGACCGGCAGGCGATGATGATGATGTAGGTTTCGTGTGTTGATAGCTGAACGATTGCCCCGGCTCATCGGAGTATCTCCCCCGTCAAGCCCCTCCCCACCGCCCGCGCTGGTCGACACCGAGTTGCCCGATAATATATCGCGACCAGTGCGCAAGGCGCGATGGCAAAGGAGCAGTTATCAAGGTGGTTGATAAACGAAGGTCACCCTTATTTGGGGACATATGTATGCGATTCGTCTCCTCTTCCGTGTCGAAGAGACCGGCCACTCGTTGTTTCGTTTGGTTGGCACAGCAATTTCGCCGTTCGGACCTGGCGGAAGAGCGGCGGAAGCAGCGAAACATCACAAAACTCCGTTTTTTGCACTCCTTATCCGTAACAACCGCGCTGCGGCCATGTTGGATCTCATCTCTTTTTCACTCTCCAATTTATTAGCGCTCCTTGAGCGTTGCTTTCACAATCTATTTTTACTAACCTTGACAATCGGTATTGAAAAATAGGGAGCGTGCGATCACCTAATAATATGTGCTTCTTGGCTTTTCTAGTCCTTTCTGTTTATACGTTTGGAGTAATCATCGAATTCAAACCGTGTAAAACTGTTGTACGGCAGTTCTAGAGTAAGAGTGGCTAACAATTTGTATAATTTCGCCAACGGACAGTGGGGATTCAGTGAGAAGTCATCATGTTGATCGCCTTTGCTGACTCCGCTGCTTTCGTTCGTTGCACAAAAAGGACTTGAAGTTTTCATAACGAAATCAGAACAGTTACAACAGAACAAACGTTTTTAATGTAACCACTGAATCACATCGTACACTCACTGTGTGACCCGGATGTATCCTAGTTTGGAGGACAATAATTTTCACACAGTTAACATGTTTGGGTGCAATTTTTGAATGATAATTCGCTCTTTCGCTTCTTGCCAAACTTATAATGCAGAGGAAAGTACCATAACTTCATAGTCGAAACGAGTTTCAATTCACTGGCTCAGGAGGATAGTGCACTCTATCCGTCTCGACTATATCGCCCCACGCCCTGAACCATCGAAATGTTTGGGATCTATCATACCAAGATCCAATATACATAACAGAATTTGGAGAACGATTATATAGAAACTGTATTTTCGCTTGCATTTTTGTGTTGCGCTGCGAGCTGATGAAAAACGCGTGCATCCTAAGGATCAGTTTTCGCGTTACAAAAAATATAATTTTATCCATACTACATTGGCTATTGCAGTTTCAATTGAATCTAATCTATAAACTGCGAGTATAGACGTTACCGAAACAGCTGACCGACCTTTGGATTGACTATTCGTTTGCGTAAAAGCATTTAAGTCTCAGAAGCTCCCAAGTAAGCATGCCCTAGCTGCTAATAGCTGTAAACCGCCAATAAAGTAGAAGAAGCTGTTCAGTAAAGTTGAATGTAAACCACTTACCTTAAATCCGCGTAGCTAACCATTATCGTCCGCCATGGCGCTGTTCGTTGCAACCGGGAAGACAGGTAAATGGACCAATCGCACTGTTTTCACGTGTATCAATATTCAAATCATATATCTTCGATTCATTCGGAAACAGGGCTATGTTGGATTTTGACACACCAGCAAACTTCTCGCCTATTTTTCCACTTTTCAAAGTACACAATTGCTGTTTCCTAGAAGCTAAGGGAAGTGCTACCATATAGAGCATATCGAGCGCACGAAACAGATCAACACTAACGAGATATTTGCAAATATTATCCACTTCTAACAATGAAACAATCGCACTTTTCTTGGTAATTAGAGTTTATTTTCTATGGCTATGTATGTAACTATCTCTCGCAGCTCCTCGCATATGCACAATTTAATATTTGGGCCCGATCAATCAGCGAGTTCTAAGGCTTGGGTTTGCAGCCAGCTTTGCAGGCTAAGGCATCCGTTCCATAATGGTTCATTTATGGAAAAATACTATCGAAAAAAACACTTTTGCTGTCACTATAACTGCCACTTTCAGGCCACGAATGATCGAACACTTGCTAAATGAGTAGAATTGCATATGGCGGAGGCCTAACAATAATAATAAAACCAGGCACTTGTTTACCTTTTTTCACGGAAAATTTCCACACACGTTCATTCTATAGGTCTAAATACGGATTCAATTTAATCTATTCCGTACAATTTCGATAACTTTCGTTTCGGTCTTCGCTGACCTATTTGCTGCCAACTTGTTTTCCTTAACTATTGTACATATTGAGGACAAATTATCGCAACACGGCCATTGAAATAAAGGCCTGAATTCATATTGCATTGCATAAACAATTCTGTTACCGCTCATGTTTTAACTCACAAAATCCGCGAACAGCTAACTACCATGTAAAACGCAGTTGTCTTCGTTTCGCTGTCGGTTGCAACTGCTACGTGATTACAACTGAGCGAAGCATCCCTGGTTGCTACAATCCAGGAAGCATAAAATGTATGAGATTTTGGACATTACCCGAAAACGGCCACAGATAGTTAGTCAATTGTTTTTCTATAACCTTACTGGTGGAGCATGAAGGGGCATGCCAGTGCAAACATTTAGTGATAATCGCCCAGGCATTACACACATAAACACTTACCCTTTTCTTTGTTTTACCTTATTTATTAATGTTTATCGAACTAATCTATATATTGGTCGATATGTGCCATGTCCAAGAATTAACCTGCTAGGGCCCGCTGTTGTGTACCGTGTGAACAAATAAATGGACTGCAGAATCGAACAAACGCGAAAGGCGCGATCCCAACAACGCCCCAAGAACACCCTCCGTTCCCCTACTCCATACGTAAGGGGAAGCGGCCGCGGCGGACCGATCGGGGAAAAGGGCTCCAGCAACAAAAGCCATGGCGGACAAGACACGAAGGGCACGCCGAGGGCGCGTCACCGTGTCATCGGCAGCGGAAGACGTGCAAACGCTGTGAGCAGCAAAAGCGCAGAGCAAAACAAAATCGTGCTCTCCGCCACCTACGGCTCTCTCAATTCCTACGCGCTCGCGCGCCGTTTTCTTCCCACTTTTACGTTCATTTGCCTCCGCGCCGGCCGTCGCGCGCTCTCTCGCTCTCTCTCGCGCTGCTGCAGACGAAGTCTACAGCGGCGAAAATCGAGGGCAACATCCTCGAGCAACCTTAAAACGGCGTGGAGAAGAGGCTATTGCTCTTTTGACACATATTTAATTATAAAACATGGGTCCGGTTAGACGCGGTCGAGGCAACGCGCGCCGGTCGGTGCGGTACCACCGCGAAACGCCGGCAGGAAAGCACGAATCCCGCAAACCCCCACCGAACAACACAACCAAGCATCGCTGGAGCCACTGGAGCCGACATCATGCGGCTGTGTGTCGGTGAGTGTTCCGTGTGTTGGTGGCAAAGTTCGCTGTTCGTTGAGTGAGTGCGAACGCGATCGACGTCGCTTGCATCTCTCCACAACAAGACGTGGTGCTGGATGACATGGTGGAGCCGGTGTACAGCCCATCGCTACCACACACCAGCGTCACCTCCTACACTATAGCCGCCAGTTATGTAGAGGGAGCCGATTGTGGAGCGAGTTACTACGCGACCACTTCAATCAAATGTACCGGCAGGTCATCGCTTACTGCGTCAATTTGGACGATTTGTCAATGAACGGCATTTTCCTAACCCGCGTAGGTGTAATAGGAGTATTTTCGCCTCATTGTATCTACTCTCATTACAAGTTTATATTCGAATACTGGAAAACTGCACACGTGAAATGGCTGAAGTTGAAAAGTGTGCACACAACGAAGTTGGTAGTGCATCGGCGCTATTGCATGCAATCGTTCTTGCCTGAACACATTTGTGCATATGCCACCACACTCTCTCGGCGGCAAATTGATCGTGCCGAGAACACAATCATGGTGTTTTCCCACCATCGCTCGGCGCCGATGTGCATCAAAGTCAATGTCTAGTAACGGGATCGTTTGTATTTTCACGCTGCTTCAGGGGGGGAGCAGAGTCGACCAATGGCGACAAACTAGAAACAAGGTGCTTCCTAGTTTTCGCCTGCACTGTGGAATGAAAAGCGGAGAAGCGATCGCGGCCGCACGAAAGTGAATATTCTGCACCTCGGTGCTAGTTCATTTCGAACGAAAAGCTAATGCTCTCCAACCCAATTCGATCCCAGCAGGTTCCCAACTATCTATCGCTATAGTAATGATCACCGCGAGAGTGCATTTCAATAGAAAGCAGGAGAAAGCAATGAGCTTTGCTGAATCGGTTTGTTTGAACGTAGGAGCGAGTTGGCGACTGGGAGCGAGAGGGACAACCGTGCGGTGAAAGGGGGTAGAACAACAGGGACAGCCTCTCGAGGGCAAAGAACTATAGTTTTCTTTTCAGGAGAGAGTTAACTTGTGCGAGTGGAAAAGAGCCACCCATAGCATCGTTAAATCGCACGGACCGGAAGTGATGCTGACTCTGGTCACTAACCTTTTCCGCACATTTCATTATGTACATATATTGCTTCCTTCAATTCGCTTGGTCCCTCGCGGGCTGATTGAAGACTGTCGGAGGATATCGAAAGTGAGAGATTTCTTGTATCTTTTTTTTTACTTGATGATCTGCAAAACTAACTTCGACACTTGGACCTATTATCAACGATGATGTTATCCACCACGATCAACCGGTTCGACAGGCACGAACATTTGCGAATCGCCTGGGTTTGATTCGTTCGTCTTCCGCAAATCGAAATAGAAATAACCGGTTACCTTCAGCGACGATGCGACAGGCAGAATCTTATCACAGCAGTTCCTCCCTCGCACTGCCTATAGAAACCCTTCTCACGGATTTAGCAATTTGCTCGTTGCTCGATGGCTGCAGCCATCCGAATGCCGACATTTCTTCACAACGGGGCTTATACGACATACGATGAATCGACTCCAGAACTGCATCATTTGGTACACGAGTGAAATAACACACACACACGCCCTTGTGTGAAAAGGTAACAGGTCGGTACTGACGGAAATCACATCGTAACGGATTTTTTAATTTTTCTCTTTATTTCCAAAGAAAAAAATTTGTCACTAAACACTTGGCTCCGCTTTTTGGCACATTCCGTAGCTTCTTTTCTGGCCCTTCTATGCTAGGTTTTTTTTCCAGGGGATGAATAAACTTAGCTCTGCTAACATTCCGAACGTAATTCATCACATACTTGCTCAAACACTTTGACAAACAACATCAGACCATTTTCGCAGCAGGATTAGCTTTTCCAGCTCTAGCCCATTCGGGGGAATGAACCCAAAACGATGCAACAAACACTTCACAATTGCTTACATGGAATAAACATCATTTAGCAGACATTTCTGTGCTGTTTGCGATAGTCAAAGTAGTCTTCACTTCACAACACAACACTTTTCACATGTATGTTTTGGTGCTATGATAAAACTGCGGGTGCGCCATGTGCTATGTGCTTGACGGGATCAACTTGGACTTTCCTTTAATCGCCACCAACAACTTCATTAATCCCCTTCGCTTCCTCGTTTGTACACTCGGCCATCCTATGCCGACCGTGTAAAACTATTCACTGTACAACCCTGGAAGGGACTCAATCATCGCTGCAAAATTAAACCAGCAGTGACCACCGTTGTTGGAAAGAAAGAATGTCGAAAGCGCCGCGTAATCGCCCGATCAAATCGACCAAACCGTGATACACAACAAGAAGCACACGTCCCGATGCCCGGCACTGGGAAAACTAAAAGAGATTTTTTGCCCGGCCGAACGACAGCCGATTACACACCGGGACTGCGCGTTGCACGTACCCACACGAACCCGCGCACCTATACCAACAACGCCCGGTGCCTTAAACGTTAAACTGAACATCGTTGTGTACGAATACGTGTAGCACACGTGTGTCGGCCGGCCAGAAGATGGGCGTAGAAGCGAGAGCGGACGATTTGTTCTGATCGCTGCTTACAGAGCGAGAGACAGAGAGACATTGAGAAAGAGCTGCTACTCTCTCTCTCTCTCTCTCTCTCTCTCTCTCTCTCTCTCTCTCTCTCTACCTGTAACGTCCGATAGATCGCTGTCTCACTCCCGCACGTGATCAAATAGGGTAGCCCGGCATACACGCAGCTTGTTCTATTGTACCACAATGCTACACATGAGCAGCGCGAAGATACGGCCGCGAAGAGCAGAATAGAACGTTTGCTCCTCGAGGACCGTTTGGCGTCTTGACGTGTAACAATAGCCATGTTCAATGTAAACGAGAGTCCGCTATGTCCCGTTCCCCTTGCGCACCGTTTCCTTGGCTACTGCTACGTTTGTTGTTCACCATATTTGTAATGTTCGCTGATTATCCTAACGCAGGATTTTTTTTTCAGGACTTAAGCATTCCTAATGGATCGAAATGCCATGTAGCATTTTTGGAATTTGGCGCCACACAATTCTTGTGCACTTCCAATACGCTGCATCATCGGCACGTGGGCATACAGACCACGGGCTGGTCGTACTTTGCAACATGGTTTATTGCAAAAACAACTTGCTTTATTCCAACCAACCCCAATGATGATTCGCAATAAAGGCATTTTCATGAGGGAGGTAGCTATACCGATCAGCTAGAGTGAGAGTGGCAGTTCGTTCAAAACTGCTTGGTCGCGCAAAGGATTGCTGTAATCAGTAATGAGGGACAGAGGAAAGCTACCGTGGGCTTAAGTTTGCTAGTAGTTACACTGATAGCCATTCAAGTTGTTTGAGCAAACGAGAGAAAGTGCAGAGAAGTGCGCCAAGCAAAAAAGTGAGAGAATGCACGGGAACGGAACACAACACGACGAACAGAGAAAGGTAGAGTGGCAGAACGAACTGTTGTGACGTTTTTTCTTCATTTTTGCCTTTGCATCAACCGGTCGTGGCGGGAGAATGCGGAGGGAAATGACGGAACGATATAATATGGATCGGCCGCTCCCGGGGTGAACGACCGTACGACGAATGTGTTTTCAAACATTGCCCACCACCACACGCGCCCGCGATTACGCGTCGAACGCACACACGAAGAAACCGTTATAAAGCGCCCGGTGTCCACCAACACACTCTACCGGCATCTCGAGACCGAAAGCTGCAAATTGATCGCGTACGCGAAGCGCGCACTCCTGCGCGAGAGTGCCGCGAGCGGTCACTCAATAAAATAACAGCCAAATGGTGGGGGTTATTGGCGTCGTCTCAACACATTCAAACGCCAACTGCATATATATATACCATAAGCAAGGGGTGGAAAATGCGAAATGCGAAATTGTAAACCAGGGTTTTTTGCCGCCGGCGGCTCAGGACTTGCCATGCTCGATTCTGGTACACGAAGGCCAGAAAATATGCTGGTTTTGGCCGCCGGTACTCGAATCGAGCTCGGGTTTGCACATTGCGTTTATTGTTTTAGTACACATACTTTAGTTCTAAAGTTCACAGACGTGTCATGGCTGTGCCAAGTAGGTTGTGTCCTGGCTAGGCAGTACTGCAAAAGCTTTCAATGTTACGGCCGCAAAACAATCCTTCGGACTTGTGACACGGGGCGAACTTAAATTCAAAAACCTCCACAGAACTGTTACCATGTAAAATCATAAATGGATGGACAATTTGTTTACGGGCTTCAAGTTCTTCGACGTTTTCTCC
>JAOEFI010015605.1:1657-12261 GCA_034621735.1 Anopheles plumbeus | reverse complement strand
TTCCGGTGAATCATGTTCTTTACGTCTCGCAAACTAGTTTTCCCCTGTTTTATCATAATGGCGTGACAAACACGTCACCCGTAGTTTTGTACACCGCATTTACCTTCAATGAGACGACGGGCGTTCTATTTGACGGCGGATTTAACGGCGAGAAAATTCCCCGGTCCCCTTTTTTGTGCCACCGTGGCAGCGGCAGGCAGTGAGACATGCTCCATTGAGTGCATAAATAAACATAGCATTGATCCCCCTGTGCCCGAGAAAATCAATGCTATGTTCAATGTCGGGGGATTCGACAGCCGTTATTATGCACCGGGCGTAGGACCACCGGCTGCGACCTACCCCACGACACGGGGGGCGCACCCTTCGCACCGGTTTGTAACGACTCCTGCCCGCATTCGTGCCTGCAACTGCAATGCTCGTGAAAGAAGGAAGAGCTAACTAATGTGGCTGGAACGTTAACGATGGCCAGGCTAGAATTGTGATGGTTATCTTTCTTACCACACTATCAATGGAGCTCAAAAGCTTCTGAAATGACAACCCAGAAGACATAACTCCGGGGTTCGTTCGAACCGAGTCATCGGAAGAAATATTTTAATTTTACATAAAAAACAACACGATTTCTCCAGAACTTGATTGAACACAGAAAATCGTTTTTTTGCGAAAAAGTCCTACGGTAGAAACGTCGTAGGTTGTGAAGGTCCTAATCCTTATAATACTAGAAGGATATGTATGGATATTCATCAGAAGAGTGCAACGAATTTAACCTTACCGACGTAATACCATACGTAAACGAAGCGAGCAAATATATAATTATTCATTTAGTTCTTTTTTTTTATCGCAATGCATGATGAAAGGTCATGAGTTCTTCCTATTCCTAAAGTGTCAGTACTTCCCTGTTACTTCATTAAGTTCAATCACTTATTGTAATTGAAACTCATTATGTACGAGCCATTATGGAAATGTTTGCGACTCGCTTCGAGGGGATCCCTTAGCCTCTTCTCACGACCGCAAGAAAACGGTAAATGTGCTATTGTAATTTGATGATTTCCAAACAAATTTGTCAAAGGTTAGTGCTCTCGGCCAGGCCGCGTAAGACGTCCCACTTCGACGCGGCTCCTATCATCATCACTCGTTGTGTGGATGAATGGGTGCACTCTCGTTACGCTAACAGTAAAAATGGCAGATTTGGCAAACTACCCACGCACCCCACCCTCTTCTCCCCCTGTTTACCTAAGGGGGCATCGGTGTGCGTGTATTGGAGCACCGCTCCAGCAAGACACAACATACAATTTGGCTTAATAATGCCCATCTCTCCCCATGGGAAAACCAGCCCCCCACCACTTTCGAGCTGCTCAAAGGTTCCTGGGGCGAGGCTTGGTGGTGGAGGCGGCGGGGGCTCTGGTGGTTTGGCGGGTGTGGAGAGAGAGGGAGAGAAATTTGTTCGTACTATCGAACGAACTGCGGCCGACTAGCGCAGGAATCGAAGCGGACAAAAATCCCATACGAGCACACACAATGCCCCAAACATGGGAAACGATTGCATGCAGGTGGTTTTGGCGTGATTGTGTTTCAACAAACATTACGGTTCTGCACCACTTCCCAACTGGAAGACTGGATGCCCAATAAACCCGCCGAGAGGTGTTCTGGCCACTTTCGAAAGCTGCGGCCCATAAAGCGAGAGGAGAAAAATGGAGTAACAGCCGTTGCGATATAGAGATGCATGTGGATGCAGTCGAAGTGAATTGATTTGTTATGACATTTGAGTGTTTTCATTTTACTCGTCACGTGTCCCGTTTCACTGTGACAGTGTTATACTGTATATTTATTTCAATATTATAATTTTTATAGTTTAGTGGACACCTGTTTTTACGCATAGAAAAAAGTATGTGGAATAGACAAAATATTTTGATTGAAGGATGGCAGAGTTAGAACCCATTACGTACATGTTAATGAACCTTATCTGAAACACATATGATGCCTTCTTGTACACTTAACTGTAAATGATAAGTATTTCACACTCTCGAAGAAATTATTAGAATAGTCTATTTGTATTATACATAATTGACTATCAATATTTAACACGGCACCCGACAGAACCGATGCTCTAAAGGCAGCAGATTAGCAGCAAAAAACCAAAGGCCGTCTGTTCGTTAGCAAAGTCACGATTAGTTAAACTTATTATTCTTTTTTAAAAGATCTTCATAGGAACATCCAATTCAAACTGATCCATGTTTCGATACATTTTAATGATGCACAATAATTCATATCAGTCGCCCCGAATCGATCAATCAGTTTCCACAGAGCAGTCCACTTGTCGGCAAACGTAAAACCTCAAGGGAAGAAAGTTTGTTTGCAGTTCATGTACTGGTCTGAAGACGGAACTATTGAGTCGAACCAAAAATGTTTCGGTATTTGGTGTACCATAAGTTGCGTTCGACATTATTTGTCTAGTAAATGAAGCTAAACGGATCTCTCTGATTCACTTTCCCATCCTGTTTTCGCGACATGCCGAAAATTGAGTTCCCTCCTCTAGCTAAACCCTCAGGTGGTGAGCTGGTCAGAAAAAAACTCTAATCTTGAACGCCATCCTTTGCTGCTATTAGAAGAAACAAGCCATTCTTTACTTCGTTCCAGCAATCTCGTTTTTCATCAGGGCCAGGCCAGTCACTGTCAATCTCATTTAAATTATCTTCCCCTTACTAACCGTAGTGGAGCATTGCTGTAGTTTAATCGTCTCCGTGTACTATTGAAAGGGAACTGACTGTGACTGTTCATACAACATAAAAAGAGTCAAATCACACACACACACACACAAACGATTTGAACGCATCAGCTGCGGTGGTTTTTCTAGTGTTGTGATTTGACGCACACAAGTCTGTGCCCCTTGAAGGACGCTGCACTTCCTGCGACATTTATCGACCGTGGAAAATCGATTTTCCAATATCGAGTCGTTCCACTGGGCTCGCTTAGTAGTGCCCTGCACAAGGCCATTCATTGCGAACAACGCATAAAAAATCATGCACCAGAAATGTGATACCCAAACTATCAATATTTTCCTGTTGGTTTAATTTTACGCATCAATTACATGCTAAATGTTGCGAACATTTCCTGTTACATGGATAATGTCCACGAATAATTCAGTTCTAATATAGGCTTTCAGATGTACTGCAGGAGCATTGATTTATTTTTAATGAGTGTCATATATGAGAAGTTCAAAATCTTAAGTAAGAGCACAATTAACTCAACGTTTTCCTTCATCAATCTGTGTGCAGTTCATTACGATATATAATATAACGATCAAGTAATTATCCAACAACGTATGGGAAGAGAAGGGAAATTATTTGCGGATTATTAATTAATCACCTTCAGATTATCTACCCAGCAATCGTAAGTTTATTTCGCCAGCCCCAAATTGGTTGAAACAAGAAATGTATATTTCAATGAAATGACATAATTATGTCATTTGTTAATTGTGTATATATTTATTTTCAATTATCGTTGTTATATGAATTGAAAAGTAAAGTCTCAAATTGCATAAACAACCCCAAAACGATCCCATTTCTTGATTGATTTCGACACCGACCAAATATTGTTTGATCATGATCTTCTATCGCGAACAGACGGCCAGTGTTTGCCCATTGAATTCCACCGCAGGATTAAATAAAGTGTGAGGTGTTAGTTCTGCGGTAGCATAGCGGTACTTAGCATAAAACATGGGCATAGCAAAACGGTACAGCTACAGCCTCAGCCGCAGCGAAAGGCGGATGGATACGAGCAGCATAGACAGCATAGCGGGAGCGGGAAATCCAGTTTCAACAACTCCACTATGATCGAGAGGCGAGATCACCAATACCACCGGGGGCTGCTAGCACACTCCATCCCCTCCCCCCCCCCCCGCCCTCCCCGTGTCATCCTTTTGCCGTGCCGAGATTCGTTATCTAATCAAGTGTATAATTTTAATTATTTCACCAAACTCCACAAAATTTGTTTCCCCAGCAGAGTATGTAGCGGAGTAGAGGCGGTGATGCCGACGATGGAATCGGGGGGTGCCGATGCCGTGGGTTATCTAATGCCCTCTTCGTTAGCTGGTGACTGGTTAAACGAGGCCACGCCGCAATGCAATGTAAGGGACCGTGAAGCGCGGTCCGCGGCGGTCCGGACAGCTTAGAAGAAATCAATTTACGACTCCCCGCCATAAGTACTGCGCGAAAATGGCATTAAATTAAACCAAAGCCTCCGGTTCTCCCGGTGACGTTGTACCCAACACACACCCGGCACGACAATACAGGCAGAGAGATGTAAATATTGGCCCAATCGCGTCTCATCGGTGTTATTTTTTTGTGTATCTTCTTCGTTGTCCCTGTTTCGTCACAACTTGCCCTCTCTCTAGGGGTTTCAAGTACCAGCATACAAGCATTAGCTCATTCAGGCAGCATAAATGGAACAGAAATGTCGAAGACAGTAGACACGCTGATTCCAGAAGCGCATCATGTTTTTCCAGCGATCTTCTTTGCTGATTATTTGCTTATTTGCTTAGTAGAAAATGGCTTGCATTTCACAACTGGCAGGTGGAAAAATGCAATTTTGTTTTTTATTACCATGTTCGTTGATGATCTCCTTCTTTCAAATCTCCATCAGTCAAATATGAAACAAAGATAAGATTGAATAACATTGATGAACAAAATGGAAAATTAGTCGTTTACTTCGGCTGAATCGCTTGGAATTTGTTTCGCTTTTCAAAATTATACTTTTCCGAAGATTATTACTGTACAAGGAAAAGAAAAAATATCCTAGCTGACACGTCTCCCGAGAAGTTTCGTCCACTTCGCTGATCTTTTTATGATGTCCTGGTGGCTAACGAGCGGACCGTGCTCAATGGACACCATAAGCCGGGCGGGCATTACTGCAAATTATACATCACAATCTCCGGAAAGCACTTCCGTTGCGGGATCTAGCTTTCATCGGTCAGCCGGTGTGCTGTGTCCGCCGTCTTTCCACCGTCAACTACATACGAAACAATCGATGGGCGGCAAAAGTGAAGTCGGTGATGGTGTAAGGTTTTCCAGCCCGGCCACAAAACCGAACACGCTCCAGCCAATATGCGTGCCAAAACGATCGACCGGAAATCCATGAGCGAAAGTTTTAGTTCTCTCTCTCTCTCTCTCTCTCTCTCTCTCTGTCTCTCTCTCTCGGGCGCGCCCGGCTGTTTGCCCGGCCGCAGATTACGATAGCGGGATCTTGAAGACGGTTATTAATGCATTTTCTCCACCGCTGGGCTCGCCGTGGTGTCGGACGGTTGGTTTCCGCTAACACGTGAATCAATCGTTGGAAAACTCACAATTTTTCCTGAAGCGAACTACACAGCCCACAGATAAGATAATTTACAATCAATTGGCGGATTATCCGCGGGCAATGATGTTTGGCTCTGCCCTTTCCCGGCTCGGGCTTGGTGAGCGTTCTGGGCGGTTGAAAATAATTCAACATTCCTCTGAATTCCTCTGAATCATAAAACAATTAGATCGCTAGTAAAATAAACGAAGAATTAAAGCCGGAGGAAAGAACCCGAATGAATTCACCTGTAGAACATAACCTTACTTATTTGTTCGTAAAACTATTTAAAGGCACCATTCCTACAACCGGAACGAGAATATCCATAGAGTGTAACTGTACCAGCGTTTTAATACCGTTTTCAATTTGGGACTTTCGAAACAGCGAACCTCAACCGTACTATAAAACAGCTATTAGATTTCTTCGCTCGATCGGGTTTTTCAAATGTAACGCAACGACTACCAGCCAACGCGCATTATTCTACTCCGTACAGACAATCGTTTTTCGAATTAAAAAGTTGCAATAAAATACCATTCATTTTCCAATTACTCCCTGTTTAAAGGTATGTTTTGTGTTTGAAGGTTAAAATGTAGCGGCATTGGAAGCGGGCGATTTCGTACGATTGTTTTAAACGTATTTCGTTTTCTATGAATCTTTGCTTCGAGAGCATAATGTTTCTATTCGTACGGTACATAGCAGCATGAACGATGATGCATAATGTTCGATACATAATGAGTACGTTTTAACCCCCGGCTGCACCCCCCACGACGACGATACGACGTCCATCCATCCAGCAGCGTCGTGCGGTAGTCGGCGAAACATGTCTTACCGGTGAAGTATCTTTTGATCACCCGTTGGTCAACACATTTGGGTTTTTCACGGCGGTGGCTGTACTTGTTCAGTTATACAACCACTAACCTGTTAGTCAGGCACCTACAACAGGCTGCTGCACCATTGGAACGAGCTACTGGTTTGCTTGAGTGCAGCCCCCCCTACCCCCGACGATTGGATGATGTTGTGCCCATATCGATGGACTTAAAACAGAAAAACATTTCTCGCCCAAAAACTTCACGCCAAACGGTACATAAACTCCTGCCTCCCTGCCGCCATCCAACCAATTGGTCCAACAAAACAGTAGCAATGAAATTGTGATTAGTGGAAAGGTTAATCGGGAGCAACTCAATTAGCGGCGGTAGTGCAAATGGGCCGCGTGTGCTCTACCTATATTGTTTAAAGGTTCGTCGCCTACAGAGTCTTTCGTTTTGTCATTAGTCATCGGTTTACAAACAGGGCTCGACTGACCGAAACCATTGGAGATGCCATTTATCAAAGGTAGCCTTTGTTTTTTTAAAGAAATTTTTTTTTAACAAAACAAAGACAATACAATTGCTTGAATCCGTACCCTTTGCAATTGGCTCCGAAAATGAAAAACTAATTCTTGAACATTTTTTCTACGAAAATAAACACATTTCATCAGCTTCAACGTTCTTCACCGAAAAGCTAGAATGCTTTTGCCTTTACGCATTCAATGATAAGAATTTTTAATTGGACACTTTACATCGACGTGCCCAGCCCGGCAACTAGTGGGACTGTTATGTAAATATCGACCTTAAAACCGACATAACGATGGGGAAGGAACATCGTGATTTGCCGTCTCATTACGGGAAGGTCTCGAAGGGTCTACATTATAGCTTGTTTACGGGGCATTTAGCGCCATATCGGCGTGTACGCAACAAGTCGCAAGCAACCGCCCGAACGGTCACTTTCATTTGTTTTGATTATAGTGTTTCGATTTGAAGGAGAGTTACATTTCAAAACAATACCTATCTTGGAGAGGCCATTCAGAGAGGGGAAAATGGCTTAAGTCTCCAATGCAGTAGAACTGTCCGTCTGCTCTATAATGAATGGCCCCACCAAAAACGTGAAAGACCAACCACCAGCAGAGCAATTAGAGCCGTTTTCCAGCAACCCAGAAGAGAGTTTGTTTATTGGCTGCGCTCGATATCCGCTGGATGGCCGGAGCAATCCGGAGTGGGTCTCTTAATGCCAACAATGCGTCCCAAATAACCATGCTTGTGCGACCAACAGTACACTTGCTGGAACTCCACGCAGCTCCACCAAAAACCCTGCGAAGATGAACTGCCTCTCGAACGACACTATGTTATTGTCTCCCAGTAGCCATCGCGTTCAGGGGGACACACCACCAGAGGAACACAAAACAAACCATTGGAATCATCGTAAAAGATACAAGAAAAACAGAAAAATTCCCTCAAATGGACTCCCTGCGGCCCTGTTGTCCGAAAATAGTACAAGGTTAACGATGCGAAATCATGTAAATGTGATAACGTTAAATTTATTTATTAATTCATTAATTTTTCTCATTTCCTTCACTTTTCCCTCCGGAAGAGAGAGAGAGAGAAAACTGGTAAACATCTTTCCCGCTGAACTCCGCGCTCCGTTGGTCGTTTTAAAAACTCAAAAAGAAACTTTCCTTAGCTTTCGGGGAAGCGCGAGCCCAAAGACCCAAGATGCAACAGCTCTCCGCTGGTGGAATTCATTTTGGAAACCGCAGTGTTGATTAAAGAAAGTTCACAGTTCCTACACGGACTGGGTCGTGCGTTTGAGAAATTTCCACGCATGAGTTCCACTATCGGAAAAGTGGAACGACACGTTTAGAATTGGCGGTCATGCCACGGTATCATTAAAAATAACTTAAAACACACTTAACGCACTGCGTCAGGAGTAAATTGGTTTGGATTTAAGTCAGCGGCATGTGGCCCGGTTCAGACGTCCGGCAAAGGGATTGGTTAACCAATAACCGTGCCGAAGTATGCAGATCATCAATCAATAGTTTATTTTGGAGCCGTTTAGGAGCCACGGCTCGGGGGATTCCTAATGAACTCGTCCAACCTGTCCACCAGGTGTGTCCACCAGGTTCGTTGTGCTTTTAATGTATTCTGATATGTATTTCCTCAGACGATTAGAAGAGTTCATGTTCAAGTTCATGTTCCCTTAAATAGCCAGAGTTTCACTGACGTAAGCGATGGTAATGGATCTATTTCGCTACTAGTGAGTGGGAAAGTTAATCGGCAAGACCTATATGTAGATATAGGAAGAAAATTAACAAATTCCGAATCTCTACAGAGATTGACCTCGCCTTTTTCAACTCCATTCAAAACCATTTTATTGTGCCACAGCTTCTGCAAAATTGTAAAATGGTAAATGGTGTGCTATATCCATGATCACGTCAGCATCTTCAGAGCTGTAGTGAAAACTGACGTCTTCCTGTGCTTCTCGAAATTGAGGGAAGGTCCTCCACCCACTGAACTCAATACCCACACACGAGCGATACGTAATGCCGAGACGATTGTTCGAAGCCTCCCAAAAGATCACTCCTATCCGATCGTCTCTGACGGCTAGGAAAGTCCATCACCTCCCAAATCGGGGCCATTGCCATAACCAGTGATAATGAAGAAGTAATTGTTGGCAGGAATCGATCAGCTCGAAGAAAAGGTTTCGTCGAAATCGCGGCAACCCTTAGCCATTGCTGCGGCGAGTTGAACTGCATTTCTGAACCCGCCGACTGCCTGCACACGACGCCGACGTGGCGTAACTGCGCGTGAAATATGAACCAGAGAAAGGCGTCCTTCTCTCTCTTTTTTTTCTTCTCCACACTCCGTCGCATCGTGCAATGGCCGATCGCTGCAGGTTTCTACAGAGTCGCGGCTATCTGCGGCTCCAGGCCCACTTGAGGCCGACTTGTAAATAGGTCGACCGTGGGTAGATTCCAGTATCTTCCAGTCTCACCTGGGCCCTGTCTGGGCCACCCAGCGGAAGCCACGAGACATCAGTGTTCCAGGCTGTGGTGAAGATAAACAGGTGAACCAGCATTGCAGAACCACTGAATCAGGCTGCCTGGTGGTTTGATCTGCCTGGGACCGGGCCCGTACTAGAGATGACGCTCGGCCTACCACCTTTCCAGTTGCAGATGCCTATTGCTTCTTCCCTCTGCGTCCCGCCCGTCAAGGCATCATTTTCCCACCAGTCTTCCCTTTTACGTGGCTTTCTTTCCCGACAACAATGACGGTTTTGATGGAACCGAACACCTCTACCGTTGAAGACCGTTGGCGGCGTTACACGAACCAGTACCAATCCTATCTCAACATACCAAAGCTAATGGCAATGATATTTCTCGCGGAATGTGTTCGCCGGCACAACATAATTTTAACAGCACGCAAACAATGCTTACAGCGTTTCGTTTTCGTAGTACGCGTGTCCGCTTTCGACATGATTACCATGGCAATTCTTTATCCACTTTTTCTAAGCTCGGCTGTCGGATTAACAATGTGCATTTTGAATGAGATAATTTTTAACATCAAGCCAATCAAGTTGATCGTTGCTGCGCGGCACCGCAATTGTTGGTTTTTATAATTCGCGCACCGGCAAACTGTTTTGCTAATCGGACGCTAGTAATGGTTGAGATATTTACACCTTATTATGCATGAATAGATATCGGTCTAGTGATAACTTGAACAAAATTGAAGAAAATTATAAATTATAAAAGAACCGCAGGACGAAAACGAAAATTTTACTTTCTTAAATTAAATTAGTTATTATTCTCCATAAAATATTGAAAAGAAGTTTAATGAAGCCAGCGACGCCCAGTTAATGAATGCTTTTACTTTCTCGCTAGTAAACGATTCGTCGACGATGAACGAAAAAAAAAGGCCCCTAACTACTCAAGTCCACCTGTAACTAAGCATACCAACCTCAATCGCGAGTAAACGGTAGCACTGCTGGCTTTCATTGCATCTAAGTTCGTTACCCCCGGGGCTGGTAGCTTATGACCACACTTCTCGTCGATGGAGTACGTGCGCACTATGCGCTGCCCTGCTGCAACGAGTTTGGGAGCAAATTTTCACATTCTGCAGCACTTGCGAAGGCTGACGAGGTTCGTCGCTTCCCCACACACACTCACACACACACACATAGTGCTCTCAGTGCTTGGGGCGTTCAAATCATAGCAAACGGATTTTGTAAACCTGTTACTTCGCAACGGCGGTCTAATCCCCCGCCGCACCGCATCCAGTTGAGGTGCATTAAGTAAGCCGGCGAAGAGAGTGACGTCTTTCTAATGCATGTTACATGCGCATGTGCAGAAGGACAATGGCAGGTGTGAAACGTACGATAAGCCAGTGGAAACGCCAACATGATAACAAGTCAGACACCGCTAATTGATTTTCTGCCCATTAATCAATCAATTAAAAATTTCTCTG
>JAOEFI010015598.1:0-12333 GCA_034621735.1 Anopheles plumbeus | reverse complement strand
TTTTGTGGCGCTCGACAGTAAATCTGCTTTATATATATATATATATATATATATATATATATATATATATAAAGAATATATAAACTACGGGTGGGGAAATGCTTTCCCCGACTGCCCACTAAACTTAGTCATTCTATCCATACTTTTAATGTTACCCGACTCTAAATGAAAGGTAACTTGGGGGCACACTACTTTAAGGTTTTATGTTGTAAAGTAACACAGACAGAACTGGTTATGTTAATTCTATCGATCAAGTTTACTTTAGCAGATCCGAAGAGTTTTAAAACTCTGTAGAAAAATTAACGGCTTCATCGTCGATGGTTGCAATGTCGATAGATCTGTATTCAGTAAATGGACCAGGTAGTTTTTTAAGTATCTCAGCATTAATCTCGTGCACGTCGTCATTTTTTGGGAGCTAGGATAGCTCTTTCTTTTAACCATATTCTTTCATGGTATTTTGTAAGACTGTCGGGTACACGGATTCAATTAGTCCCTCTACCGAAGACACCATGTTACTAAAACTAACTGACAAATCGATAATTTCAGGTGAACCGGCGGCTAGCTAGTCTTCATCTCGGGAGCGGAATTGAGAATCGCAATTGTAACCAATCGACTTAGATACTATAACAACCACGGACACGATACCCATATTGCCCAATTTTGTGGAGACGGGTAATGTGGGTCAAATCGGTCCGGTAGATTTTACGTGATGCGAGCACATACATATCAGGAGCAAGCTATTAAACTGACACAAGAACAAATTATGGTTCAAGAAAAATGAAACAGATAGAACCGAGTATCCAAGTGTAGGTAGTACCTTTTTCAGGATACCTTTCAGGATCATACGACGGTAACCGAAATCGCAACCGATAAGAAACGTCGAAGGACCACCAATGTGAAAAAACCTGCCACTGCAAGTATTAAAACTACCAAAAAGGATGTTTACATAAACACAATTTCAGCCGAATTTGAAAAGGTACAAATATTTGACGTGATTAAAAAAAAATCCAACGGAAAAATAATGAAAAAGTTCCACTATAATTAAACACAATCACTAAAGATCATTGTCCGGTTTTTACTAAACACACAGATATCCCCACATTTTCGAACAAGACGTTGAGACTCAGATAAAAGAAATGCTGGAAGCAGGCTTTATAAAGCCTTTTAAGAGCACTTAAGCATCATCTATTTGCATAGTCCCAAAAAGAAAAGATGCCACAGAAGTTCAAAAAGTGCGAGTCGTAATCGATTATAGAAATCATTCTCCATAATAACCACAGCGGGAAACAAACAGCTATCCTGTCTCCAACTGAGGTCCAATCCAAACATGTTTTAAGAATGATTTAAGTAGCTCCGGATATTTCGTGATGACACACTTCCAGGTCGAAGATATGTGGACGGAAGAGCAACAAAATGTATTGGTGATAGAAAAACACGAACGAGCACATCGAGGAATAACGGAATTCGAGAAGCAAGTTAGAAGAGCATACTTTTTCCCGGAGAAGCAGTACAAAATAAGGATGGCGGTGAATACGTGCGTGATATGCAAATCTAATAAGTACGAACGGAAACCCTATAACATTAAGATCTCGCCTAGGCCCGTATCGGAGAAGCCGATGGAGAGAGTCCACATGGACATTTTGTTTATAAACTCCTTCAGCTTCCTGTCATTCGAAATTTGCTCAGATCATTCCAATAGACTCAAAAAATTTAGTAGGTGTCAGGAACGCGTTAATAAAATACTTTGGCAATTTTGGCACTCCGTTGACAATAATCACCGATCATGAAACAACATTTAGGTCTCTTCAATTGAAAAGTTTTTTGAACAACTTAGGAACATCTCTGGCATACGCGTCATCATCAGTGAGCAACAGGTACTCTACTATAATAGAGATTTACAACACAAACAAACACAAATTTCCAAATTTAAACACAAATCAACTTATAGCAATAGCCATTTCGCTTTACTATGCAACAGTGTATTCAGCAACCAGTTACACACCGAACGAAGTTGTTTTCAACCAGAGCAATCAGAAACACCCAATACAGAAAGACAAGCAATACAGAGACGGATGGAGAAAATATTTACACAAGGCAGAATTAGCATGCAAACATCAAGACAAAAAATGAGAAGTCAAAACTCTCGGAATGAAAACCCATCATTCATTAAAGAGGGTCAAGAAGTTTACACAAAACCAAACATTGGAAAAAAGTTAGACCCACGAGCACTAACGAAGGAGGCTAATAATGTACAGAACAGAACTTTTATGAACTCTAAAAATGATAAAAGACACATGGGAAAGATCAACAGATTGTAAAAGAACTAATAAAAAAGATACGAACGGGGACGGGGTTCGCCTTTTGCCCCCGGGAGGAATTATACCAGTTGCAACAGTCCCCCGCTTACTGTCAACACGGCCCCTCCAGCGACAAGCCGAAGCGTAGGTGGAATAGTTAACGATAGAAGAGACAGAGATTAGCCTTTGAACGGATAAGATGCGTGTAGAGAGATAGAAATTAGCGAGCAATGTTAGAGTTATATTAAGGTTTTTTTGTTAATAAATAGTTATAATTATATGCACACATTCTTTTTTATTTATAAGAAGATGAAGGTAAAGGCTACCGAAAGCCATCAAATTTTAGTGGAAGCTTATGGTAACCATGCTCCTGCTGAACGAACGTGTCGAGAGTGGTTTGCACGGTTTTAAAGTGGCAATTTGGATTTGGTAGACGAAGAACGTCACGGGGCGCCAAAAAAGTTTGAGGATGGAGAATTAGAAGTAATGCTCGATGAAGATCCATCACAAACGCAAAATGAACTCGCAAAGACACTTGGAGTTACTCAGCCAGCGATTTGCCATCGTTCTAAAGCAATGGAAATGATCCTGAAGGTGGGAAAATTGGGTGCCGCATAAACTGAAGCCAGTTGTGGCACCACACAACAGCTCCAACGGCAAAAACGAAAGGGTTTTTGTATCGAATTGCAACTGGCGATGAAAAGTGACTCCATTACGATAGTCTAAAACGTCGGACAACGTATCTATATCCCGACCATGCCTTATTATCGACAGCCAAGCCGAATATTCGTGCTGATAGAAGATCATGCTGTGTATTTGGTGAAACTAACTATGGTAGACATTATGGTGGTGTATTATGAGCTGCTACAACCGAACGAAAAGATCACAAGGGAGGTCTACCGACGACAATTGATGCGTTTGAGCATGGCATGGCGAGAAAAACGGCCGCGGTGAAAACGTACTTAGAAACGCCGAAATGGGTCCTACCTCACCCGCCGTACAGCCAGGACATTGCTCCTTAGGATTACTATCTGTTCCGGTCAATGGAGCATGGCCTGAGTGACCAGCACTTCCATAATTACCAGGAAGTGAAAAATTGGATAGCGACCAAAGAGCCGTCCTTTTTTCGCGATGGGATCCGTCAATTGCCTGAGAGATGGCAAAAAGGTAGTAGAAAATGACGACAAATATTTTGAACCATGAATAAATAACCAATTGTTATTACTCCACCAAACTCCATATATATATTAGGATCATATATCGTATGTATATATTAGGTCATCCATAAAAAATCCATATTTCTAAGTGTTTTGTATTTAGGCCGAATTTAAATTGTATTGGCCATTGTTATTAATGACCTTTTGCAATTACTAGGTTCAAATACAGTGATGTATTAGTCTGGCTATGGCTGGCCACTCAATTTCAACCGATCCAGGCGATCCACACACCGTTGGGAAGAACTCGATAAGATCTAGCTTTTTACCAAAGTTTTGTTGCGCAAAATCGGTTTGAAAATGACAGAGATATGGGGATCAAAGCAAGTCGGTGTAAAAATACTCCTATACTTTATTGATGACCTAATATATATGTATATACATGTAGGCATAGCGGACGATGGCCAGCCGTTCGACGACGACGACGACGACCGCGACGACGATGTTGCAATGTTGCATAACACCGAGACAGAGAGGGAGAGAAAGAAAGAGACATGTGTATTGACGAAACCGACCGACCGGCGAAACAAACAAACAACGGCAAGAGAAGAAAAAAACCACGGGCGTACATAATTTGATAAAACGATAAGGCTCTCGGCAGCCACTGGGCAGTCTTTAGGCAGTCACAGCCCGAGGTACGGCTCGGGGTATTGTCATCTATTTTTTCTAATGATTATAGAGGCTTTGAGCATTAGAGTTTCTTCGGGTGTAGAGACACCCGACTTCCTCGGGCAATTGTAAAAAAAGGTGTTTGTTGCGGGGCACACAGACGCTTGGATTTGAACTTAAGGCCGAGAAGCGATGTGTTCATCTATTAGTTTATTGATGGGTATTATTGCAACTTTATATCCATTTCAACTTCATAATGCCCGATAAAATCAAAATGAAAAAATAATCAACATTCGCCCCACTCCGCCAATATTGGCGTGCCGGGTTGAACGACTGAACCCTTCACGCTCAATGGCATCTTCTGCCCAGTTCGCGCGGCGTGTCATCAATGCAGTTGCAATTGGTTTGAGCAATCCACCCGTCGAAAACCCGGAGCAGCCGGAGGCGCAGGACGATGTTTGCATTATGCTACATATTTCTGTTCAGCTTCGCGCCGCAACCGACCGGTCATTAGAATTCGCCACCGAGCGTTCGAGTTCGACTGATGATTTGGAACGGTTTTTATTTCGAAACACTGGCGAAAGGAAAACGGCTCACCTCGAACTAGGCTAAAGGCAAACGTGTTGCCGTGGGAAGGAAAAACTAAAGCTCTCCATAAAAGCGGTTGGCAGAGGAAGATTTTGGGGTATCTTCAGCGAGGCTCGACGGCCACAAATGTCGAAACGCCATTTCGGCAAGCCAAAGGTTTTCGGCCAAATCAGCCAGCAATAAAATTGCCGGATAGAAAACAATTAACGTCGCCGTCGAACGGTGCTGCTGTTGCTGGTGCTTTCGGGGCCACAGCTGCTGCTTCTATGGGCACAGCTAGCATGACGTTAGGTAGTAAATTATGAAAATTTCTTCGACATGGATGGCAGCAGACCTATCCCGGAGATACACAGAGACCTCCTCTGTGGATGCTCTGGAACGCTGCTCGGTTGAAGATGAAGCTCGGGTAAGCTCGCTCAACTCGCGCTACCAACTGCCACTCGACTGCGGATACTCACCTGCCTGATGTCCTCGAAGATGTACTTCAACTCGTCGTCCAGCAGAATGTACGGGTCGATGTTGTACTCCCGTATCGGCCCGGCCGGTTGCTGTGTGTGGACGGAGCTGTACCCCCGCATGCAGGGGTGAAGGCTTGTCATGGAGTTGCATTTCTGGAAGTAGCGAAAAGAACAATATACAGAACGTCAGAAAACCATAAGATCTCAGAGGCAAGCCATGGACAATGAGGTGCATGGCATTCAGGAATAATTCCGTTATCCCTCAGGCTCGGCAACTTTTGTTAACGAAATTCAATTCTCCGTAGCTAGAATGTGCAAATATTGGCCTGCTCACCGGTTTTATAACATTGTAAATATGCGAAATGTGGATTGGTGTACAGCATTTTGAAAGTATTTCTGTAAAGCATCGACAGCTTCTTCGCTATTAAGGCTGAGCATAGCCATCATCGCCGAGATGTTCAGGCTGACAGCGTCACCACTAGATGTCCATTGGTGATTAGTTTATTGAACATTCTTCACATCCGCGGCTGGCGAGCCAGCCGGTTTGGGCGAACACGTTCGAAAATGGTAGGGATCACATCGCACATCCGCATACCTATGGGAGGCAGCGCTAGCAAAACCGCCGCCACCGCCGTTACCAACAGGTTGATTTTATGACGAAAAGCAAAAGAAAAAAAAGGAACACCCAACGAAAATACCTCCAACCCCAACATTGTAAGAAACACCCTTTCGGACGCTCCTTCAGGTCTCGAGGTGGCGGCTCGCAACAAATTCACTTGGCCGGTAACATCCACCGCGGGGAAGCTGCCACGTGGTGTGGGCAGCTCTTGCGAGTTCGAGTTCTTCTCGCTCGACCTTGTCTTCGGTCGACGCGGGCACATGGCATCGAAGAAGACGAAGGCGGACCACCTGGCGACGGGAGCTTTCTCTGCCGGGAGCTAGCCATCAAACGGTCGAACTGTCAGGCCTGCCTGTCTTAGCGTGTTTGTTTGGAAGCTCTGCGCTGAACTTTGGAAACTGTGGGCAAACATATTGCCCAGAAGTAACAGCGTGATAACATTGTGTGGCAGGTGACATTCTCACGGTGGCTTTTCGTGGCCCTGCACGATACGTACGCACGCACGCACACACCTTCAGCGACGTACACAATTCTGAAAGGTTCCACGCAGCACGCGCGGGCACAAATAGCGGTAAGGTAAGAAGCTTAAGCGCGCATGTAGGGTTTTGGGATCCGTTGGACATTTTTTTACGACACCCACACTCCGGGGACTCCTGTGCGGCAACCCCGAAGAGAGCCCGGAGGACCGCGGAGGATCTTATAGCGAGAAGCGAAATACACGGAGCTGACCTTTCGCAGATTACCGCCGAAACTCGAATTTCGATAATGACTGAGCAACGGTGAACAAAGGCCCGTGTTCGAGCTGTCTGTCTCCCACTATTCCCACGAGCTGCGCCAGTGTGGCGGACATCAAGCCTTACAGAGATGGTGTAACATTCATCAGCGAATCCAAAAAAAAATAAAAACGGGATGCGGCGATTGCAAGCCAAAACAACTTAGGGTTTGCGGATGGGAGCAGATGTTTACAAAAGTCGTAGACTCTCGTTGATGTGTGCCACAAATCGGAGCACAAAACCATTCAAACGAAGCACATCAAACAGCGCGTACCCCATCCTCGAGGACACACGATGTCGGGCTGCAGAAGTGATGGGGAAAACGCTGGCGCTGGCATGTAGCAGCAGCAGCAGCAGCAGCCGTCAAGAGTCAGCAGCGACTGTGGTGGACTAGTATTTCCAGTTTGGGAATTGTACGAAAATGATTTGCCCGGGCGCGCAGCGGAGACGCGAGAGGATGCAACTCGCCCGGGGAACCCCTTCACGCCATGGCGTACACAGCTGCACGCCATATCCTCGCACGATGTGCGCGGATCTCGAGATCCGCGAGCGATCCGCTTGAATCTGCCTCCGGGGAGCTGGAGTACGTGACCGCACAGCTGCCGCCGAAGATAGTCGCAGTACGGGGGGAGGGTAGTGTTGGCGGAGGCCATGCGGTGCTTTGTCCGATTGCCCTACTTGCCTCATTACGTGGGCACTTAGCGCTAGGCTTAGCCTGAGCTGCTGGTTTTTGGTTCACAGTGAGAGTGGCGAAACACTACGCCTAGCCTAGTCTGGTTTTCTCAGTGTTGCAAAGCACTGGACACTGACTAACTCTAGAACCCTAGCGTTCAAAGGACTCTGAAAGGGGAGGATCTTTACCGATGCCAAATTGGAAAATGTATCCCCAGCTTTTGCGAACATCAGGTGGTGGCGGAACCGGTGCCAGGCTCCGGAATCGTTGGGGCAAGAACTCCGTCCCAAGTTGGTTGGCGGCAATGGCCTTGAATGGTGGCATACTCCACTCTCTGCTACCCTCATTCGCAGCCGCTATATACGTATATAAATTGGAAACCCATCCACCACACACTCGACCCCAAACCCCCTGCCCTAGACCAGACATAGTAGTTTCTCCATCCATCGGGCGGTTTGGATGGATGTGGAACACGTGCGGCCGGCCTAATTGCACCGAGAACTTTCTTCTGCCCAATTTCGCGCTGCCGTTCACCACCTACGCGGAGTTATGCGGGTTTGCCGTCAACGTCCTTTTTTCTCGCAATTGACGATACTGGGGCGTAAAACACTCCGAACCGCGCCATAGATCAACCCCATAGGCTGGTTGCAGGCTTAGTCTTCCCCGGGGGCTAGTGGGTTGGTAGTAGGGTGAGGGGTAGAGGTTGGAAGACTCGCGTCAGGACTCGCGAGGAAGAGAAGTAGGACCCAGCAGAAAAAGGAGGTCCGCGAAGGTGATCGATCGCGGCATTTTTTCACGTCCGCCATTAAAAACCGGAACCTTCACGGAAACAACGCGTCATAGTCCACGTCATAGAGCTAGGCGTAGCGGTGAAGGACTGAGGGAGACTGAGGCTGCACACATTCGCCGCCGAAAGTGCACCGACCGAAAGTGTGACAACTGGATGCGGTTTGCAGACAATTTCCGTGCCGCAGCGCAGCGCCATCGTGTTGCGTACCTGCCGAAAGTGGTACTTAACTGAAAATGAACTGCACACAGCGAAGGCCCAGACCCGAATAAACAGCGAACAAGAAGTGGAAAAGAAGAAAAAGAAAAAAGAAAGTAAAACGCGGTTGAAAAGAGAAAGTCCTGCGTTTTGTACGCGAAGCATGGCTCTTCATGGGGAGAGTCTGCTATGCTGGGCTGGGAGTTGTGCCGCTGTTCGGGCGTGCTTGATCGATTGCGCCGTTGTGAGAAGCGCACTTCTGAGGCGGAGGAAGGCATACGCCAGGGGCGTAAACGCAAACAAACGAAATGCAACAGATGACAGACGCACCACCCGCAGCGCGCTTGCAATTCCGCGGAAGTGTTGGAACCAGAGGTGAAAAGAAAACCGCGGTTGGCCGGATGATACCTTCGGTTCGTTAACACCTTGGGCCCCCCCCCCAAGGTACTGGTCCGATTCTTTCCGTTTGTTCCTGGGTGTTTTTTTTTTGTTGTTTTCAAGACTTTGCTGGCGACATGTGTGTGGCAAAAGTCCACCGAAAAGAGAACGATCCCCTGATGGTCACACACCGGGTAGATGGTATATCAGGTGCTGTTTACATACGCCTTAACCCCTCATAAACGGGCGGGGGCGACGATCGTTAAGGTCACGTGACAACTCCCGCCGTTTCTGGAATGGCAATTTTGTCATCTCGAAAACTGTTGCCCGTTGCATGCGTACCACAGAACGTCAAAACATGGTTGTTTCCTTCTCGTTGCCGATAAGTGTGTGTGCCCGGTGACCTTGATCTTTCTACTGGCAAGGAGACGTGCAACGCTCTGCTTAACTTCGTCTAGACTATACTAGCACTAATAAACAAACACATATTTGTCTCAACATGTAACATATGCGGGACACTTTAATGGATGTCAAAATCTGTTTACCAGTTTCTATCAGAACTGACAGTTAATTGGCTTTCCAACTTTGCAAACTGAACCAGAGATGTGTTCACCTATGTCATAATCCAACAGACGATGCCAACCGATCGGCGGATGCACAAGATTTGCTTGTTACCATATAACCTAATTGTTATTGTATTATACATCCATAACATTGTAATTGTACGCTATGATAGCAAAGTGATAAAGATAGAGCTAAAGTAGCAGTTCAAGAGAGAAAGAAAGAGAAAAAAAGTGGCAAAAGTAGCAGCCATTCCCCCCACCAACACGTTTGCCGATGGAAAACTGCCATACATTGGTGGCACGTCAAAGATGCTTCCTACGTGATTACGAATACTGGAATAATTGGACCAATTCGGAGTTTCACTTTTCTTCAGTTTGATTGAAATGTTCACACCAGGTGAGCGTAGAAGAAGAGTTTTGGTTTGCAATTAGTGTATGTTGGCTCGGAACGCCCAAAACGTGGTTGGAACTGAAAAATCAGAAGAAGTAGAAAAGAGAAACAAACACAGTCACTACTCTACTGTTCGATCTCAAGATCGAAAAATCTTGTTCACAAATTATAAACGGGCCAATTTTTGCACTTCCGCATACCTACGGTGTTGTCATTGCAAGTCATCGACTTTGTTGTCAATGAAGTGTGTTACTTTCGAAGGAAAAACCGCGTATTACCGTTCACTAATGGTACCAAGGCCCGTGCCAGAGGAGGTGCAGACGTCTAAAAGCCGTCCGCCCAAAACATACCACACCTGACATGGTGACGGGTTCGCACATCAACTAGGACTAGCGGTCTACGGCTTTCTTTTACTCACAATCAGTCAGGTATGTAGCGATCTACTGGCACCATGGAAGGCACGAGTTCAAAACCAACGCTCAACTGCAGAGGAGGTCACTTCCAGTGCACGATACAGTCTTATCGCCGTGGTGTGTATCCGTCTGAGCAGGAGTTTAATGACGGCGATTACGCGGTAGGTTAAAACTGTTTTTGAAGTTTAAGTTTCAAACAAATTGGAAAGCCGAGCAGCTGAGCGTGTCCAGCGAACCCAGCAAACACAGTAAACCCAGCGGACGGGGAGTCCGATCCGGCGAATGCCAATTTCGGTTTAGGCTGAAGAGGAGAGCCATGCCCGTTCAGCCAGCTCGTCCGAGTCCAAAGCTGCACTTGCACCGCCCTTGGTCACGGTAGCGTCTTATTTCTGCATGTGCAAGAGGGCCCACTTGGGCCCCACCGGTGGTACACAGCGATTGTATCAACACTCACTCCAGCGCTTCCTGGCCCAGTCCGCAAACTTAGGAAGTGCGATCGATGCCCGTTCGACCGTACCGACTCTTCTACACTCCGCCATACACCAGCGGACGGTGTGGTGGAAATGCAATCCTCCGTGCGCGGAGGCACAAGGTTGCACAAGGTATTTTTACTGTGCACACGAATGGGTGCACCTGATATACAGTTAATGCGAGCGCGCCCCATTCCCGGCAGGCCAACCGCGGCACCTGCCAAACGAAAAGGTGGCCGCGCCACAAAGTAGCCCAGTGGAACAGCAGTGGAGGCCAGCGCATACAAGATCGTCCCGCAGACGTGGCACGCCCCGGTGGCACTATCCCTGTTTGCGCTGAGGTAATCTGTTAGCGTACCGCGTTACGTCCAGGGCTGAAGGCTCGGGGACCCAGGGCATGATTAGTGGCATGTCCCACGCAAGCAACACGGAAAGGTGGAGGACCACCAAGCTCCGCGCGGTAACCACTGACAGTCGGTTACGGAGAAGCGGCGCGCACACACTTACACAGGCGCACGCTCGATCGCCCAAGCTGAAGTTTCCTTCATCATGATCGCCGCCGCCACCGTTGGGGTGGAGGGTGCTAGGGAACGCACTTACCGTGAACCCGTGTCGAGTGCGACGAGTGCAAAGACCATTCCAAAACCACCGCCAAGTACGTGTGGTGCGAGAGCAAACGAAAGCGAAACCGAGCCACACACACAAACACGCGCAAGTGCACACAACTACGGATCGCCAACCGGGTTTCTAGCGGCAGCGAGTCGCCGTGTAGTTACCGAACCGGAGCACCCAGACGCAAGACGCATTGCATTGCATTCGACAGGACAGAGGACCGCATGCTTGCCGACAGTTGTGATGTCGGTACGCGATACGCTTCGTTCGCTGCGATCATTGCGGCCACCCAAGCTTGCCCCCTCCTCTTGTTCGCCAGTTCGTTGGTCTCGATTTAATTTTCCACCTTCCACCAGTCTCCACCGTTCGCATCCCCTGTTCGGTCCGTTGCACCAATCAACTATGCATTTCCCCAAAAACTGATAGCGTGCCAACCACACTCCTTGCGAGCGCGAGAGAGAGAGTGAGAGAGAGAGAAAGAGAGACATTCCCGAGGATTCTTATTCACGGGAAGCCTGCAAGTAAATGACAGCCGCGAGAAAAAGGTTTTTTTTGACGCGCGAAAGGGTCAACGTGCGACCGTCGGTTTCTGGATAAGTCACTCCATCCACCCTCTATACAATGCCATACTGGAGTTGGAAGGATCGGAAGCAACAGAAACGGAAGCCGAACGTAGTGAAGATCGCTCGGAGGGAGAGAGAGATCAGATCAAGCAGTTCAAGCGCGCCTCTGGCGAGTTAAATTCTGTTTTGGGGGCTAAACCAACAATGAACAGACCGTTTCTTCCCTCACAGTGCCATGCATTTTCCGGCTATCGGCTAGGCAGGCAGGCGTGAAACGCACTCGTGCAAACAACAGCAGTTGCCGGATACCAAACTGCACGGCAGTGCCGAGCAGCAAAAACAACGAAAAAACCAACCTTCTTCAAAAGTCCACCGCCCGTGGGGTCAATCAATGTGAGGTGATACAATAGTGTACAAGGACGCGCGCCAGTACAGCACAACACTGCAGCCCATACACGTGAAACATACACCGACAACAACAACCGAAGGAAATAAGGAAAACATGAAAAACAAGGAATCGAAAATGGTTAAGCACCTCGTTGGACTCAACAGGTGAAGCGTATTGCGGTATACCGGTCTCCGAATCGATTGCCGTCGCTCGTACTGATTGTTCGCCAGCCTCCGAAAATTGGCCATGGATGCGACGGTTGGGGACAGAGAGAGAGAGAGAGAGAGAGAGAGAGAGAGAGAGAGAGAGAGAGAGAGAGAGAGAGAGAGAGAGAGAGAG
>JAOEFI010015597.1:0-12368 GCA_034621735.1 Anopheles plumbeus | reverse complement strand
CAGCAGAAGCATTGAGCAGGAATTGAGCGATGAAAAACGTCGAACCAAGTGCTTCCGGTGCCCAACGGATTGCAGAATCCCCGGAAGGTTGGGTGACCGTTCATCAGAAGGGTGATTTTTCAGACATCAGATGTCGAAAGGATGCAGAAAGATTCAGTCAAAAAGACCACAGAAAGAATGGCAGAACTTTCTACTAACAATTGAATGTACACGGTGCGGTCAATTGCCGGTATTGACCCCCATACACCCGCATGTGCCGCGCTTTCGGTTTGGGTGGCGCGGTGTCAGCTGAGGATGCGGGTGAGGAGATGGTCACGGTGGGGGACGGTAGGTAGACCCACTTGCTAGCGTTTGGAAAGGCGAGACACTTTCCATTTTCCCCGGTCGCGCTGACGGGCGGGCACGAACGAAAGCAAGGCGAGGAGGACTTAAAGGTTTTAATTCCCGGCAATCAATCAACCGACAGCCAGCGTTGGCCGCCCTTCGCCTCTTCGCTCCGCCATCGCCTCCTTGTCGTTCGGGAGTGTTATTTTCCTTCTTTTTTTTTTCGCTCCCTATTTTCTCGCGATTTGATCGCACTTGCGTTTTCTCAACGTATTTCGCTCCAGCATGTTTCTCTGTGTTTCCCGTGCTTTCCACACTTCCGTCTGAACACTTCCGCCCATTTTACATCCGTTTACTTCCCCCCCTCCCCTGCTCTGTCTTTCGCAACTTTCTTTTTTTGCCTTCAAGTTAGACACAGATTAGGCGGCTTGCTGCCGTCATGCGGGAGCCTGATGGAATGTAGAGTTGCCATAATTTTCCTTTTTTTTTTCTCACCTACGACAACCCATTCCACAAGTACAAGTGAGATACGATGTTGCTTTCTTCAATTGTCGGTATGCACTGGGTGAAGAAGTAGCAAGGACACAGCGCATCTGGACGAGTTCGACGGTCGACTTTCTGTTTTAAATAAATTTAATTCCCTTCGCTAAAATGGACGATGGTTTCAATTTTCGCGTGTCGTTGTTGCTATTTTTGAACCTTTCTCCGCATATGTAAAAGTGCCTTTGTCTGTATACGAAGAAGGTACACATCGTATGCTTGGCGTCAAAAGTTTTTCTAGTCCACAAAGCTTAACATAGACAACATCCAACTGCTTAGATAAAGGTGATTAAACGATATTTCATCTCACCGATTTTTTTTGCATATCCGCCACCGGACTGAGAAATCCAAACTCATCACCATTAATACTGTCTCAATGCTCCCTCCGTTTCGTCCTTCTTTCCTTCTCTCACTACTCAGCATCCACAAGCAAGTGACATTTCGAAAAGCATGTCCAGGGTGATGTTTGATGACACTGTTCAGTGTGTTCAAATCCGATCCTCAGGATCTGACTTCTTTTCGCAGTAGCAGTTGTCCAAAGCACAGGATCAGCCAGGCCGTCAGTACTATTGCAGACGTTAGACGTTTACGATTTTAAAATAATAGTTATGGTGATGCCCTTTCACTCATTTGATGACAGATTCGTACGCTGCTTCTCTTCGCATTAATATTAACGCAGGTAATGCAGATTTGCGAATGAAAGATTTTTTTTTCTATTAATAATGATCCTACCGTACCGCCGACAGTATAAATCGAGACAGTGCATTTACAGTGCAGATAATAGTAGTTCGTTAAGGAAAGTAACGCGCTGAATGTTAATCTTTGATATCTTTTTTACTACTTTTATTTCTACTATTGAATCGGTGCCGGAGCCTGAGCAAGAGCCAGCCGCCCGTACATTAGCGACCGGAATCAGCATCCGTTCAACCAAGGCCGCCAATGCTGATGGAGACGCAGGCAGGGTTTGGCGCCGACCGGTTCAACTGACTGCCGGATCAGCGCCAAAGTCAGCTGCCGCCCCACCGACCGTGCTAGCACTGCGGAAGTCAGCTTTGGCCTACCGAACCTACCACGCACTGCTGCAACTCGGTGCAAGTCGTGCTGCCGCCTTCGATGAACAACATTCTATGGTGTAATCGGCGATCGGGTCGCTAATCCGCTGCGTTACCACACGGTAACCACCTGCATGCTTCATGGATCATGTGTCCCCACGAACGGATCTGCGCCCTGCACGAAGGATGACGTCTGCTCAAAGCTCTGCCCACGTCCGTCTTGGAGACTGGGTACCCGGTGTACCGGCTGCGGGCGAGTGCAGGCAAGCACACCTTCAACAGTCGGCATGTGGTACCGTACAACCCGTGGCTCTGTCACAAGTCCGACTGCCGCATCAACCTCGAGGTGTGCACTACGCTTAGTTGTGTGAACTATTTGTACAAGTCCGTGTACAAAGGGCATGATCGTATCGCGGTCACGCTGGACTAAACGGCCGCCGGTACGGTGGTCGCTACCAGTAGCACGAAAGGAATCGATCAGGTAAAGCAGTATCTCGACGCCGAGATCTTCTTTCGCATATTTCGATTCGAGATACAGCAGAAACTCACTCGGTTTTGTTGTTGCCGGTTCATCTCGAGAATCAGCAGCATGTTGTTTTCCGGACGGGCGCATCGACTGATTCGCACGCTCTCGGCACACCATGCTGACGCGCTTCTTCCAGTTTGTGGAGCGTGCACTCTCAAATACCCGGAGGTAGCGACCGATCATCGGTTCGTTGTGCCACGCCAGAATCAGGCCTTACCATGGCATGATCAACCCGCTGCACACTGGATTCGTCGCGTGAGATTGGACACCACCGTCATTGGCCGTATGACGTCCTGCGCACCGCGGTATCTCGAGCTGTACGTGGGTTACGTTCCATCCAGGAGCTGCGCATCGTGCACGGCGACGAAACCACTACTATTCAGGAGGCCGCCGTCTGTGAGGAATTGCTGTTCGACGATAGCAAATGGGACCGCGCCCTGTATGAAGCGATCAGCTTCCGGATGCCCCGGCAGCTAAGCCAGGTCTTCGCTATCGTGCTCAGCCATTACTTCCTGCGCGGTACGAACAAACCAGGCGCAGTTCCCAACGATGCCACAGCTGGTCGACTATCCGGTGCGCGAGTATCACGAGGCTCGTAATAAACAAATAAGCTGTGTAAATCTTGCCGATCGTTCCGAAAGGCACCGATGCACAAGTCATCGCGGAGTGCATTCAATCCAGCACCGAGCGTCCGGCAAGGAAGCGACACAGCGCTTCAGCACAGCAACTGGAATACCGTTTGGGCCGGGATTCAAGGACATCTTTAGTTTACTTATAGCACGAATAACGGCTGCGCTTGAGGCATCGATGTTAGCTGAGCCCAAGTTTGTGGCGTCGCGCGGACAGCATAAGAAGAGTTTCTTCATGACGGTTGCGTTAAATCCTGACACTGCTTCGTTGATGTCAACATTATTATTCAAGAATGTCCAGTTAGCGCTACTAAGTAGCCGCTCTAGTTTGGTAAAGTCTGCACGTCTGAAGTTCCGACAGTCCGATGGAAAATTGTTCGCGTTTCCCGTTGTATGTGTTGGCATTTTCAGAATACCAGGAACGAATACTTCCAATGCTGGATGAAAAGTGTCCTCCTTTACAAGTGGGAATACTGATGTGGAGACTGAATAGCCAGTTTCAGTCACTGCACTGCATACAAAGATGAGGTTTAGCAATCTGTTTAGCCGATTACGTATGTTGTTGATTTGCCTTAAACCGTTGCATGCAACCTCGTTCAGAAATTAACTACAACCCTGGGTTAAGCGACTGTTTGCCACATCTAAGATGGGTGTGTTAGTGGCGTCCGACGACCAGGATAACGATGAAAAGTTGAAGTCTCCGAAAATCAAACACATTTCGTTTCGTGCAGATGAACTGCGTATGTCAGTGATCAGAAGTCTCCGTCAGAACAGGGCGTTTTAATGACTTCCTCGTTGTTGCTGAGATCGGAAAGGCAAGTAAATGGCACCGAGCATTATCGAACGCTCGCTCGAGATAACTTTTATCCACAGCTGCTCCACACTGTGGCAAGCCGTGCACAAGAAAACACATGTTTCCGAAGCTTTGGGTGTGCGCTTGATGTTTGTGTGGCGGGAAGGGAACGCTATTCATACTGAACCTCATAAACTCGCGTCCAGCTGGTGATAAAATGACCCAGACGGAAAGGGATAAGATTGCCCGAAGCGCAGCCAGCGACTTATACCGATAAAGTATCACTAAAAGGACGCCTCATCACAGGCACTTCATCATCGTCGTCATCATCATCGCCATCATCACCGTTCGCGTCCAATCGTAACACGTTTCCGCGATATTGCAGTAACGCTAAACGGGGTGGGAGGAACGGGCGAGGATATTCCTTCTAACCGTTTCTTGCCCCGTTACGAGGCAATTTAGACCATATTAATTTATTTTGCTACGGCACACGCCGCACAACTTAGCGTGGAGACCGGGGTTTTGGCGACGTAAAAATGTCGCTCTCGTGCATATCCTTTCGTGCATTTAATTTCCCTGCTTTCGCCCCCGCCGCCACTATCCGCGGAGTGACAAGTTTTCGCGATGGCGTGTGTGTGTGTGAGTGTGTTTTTCCCTCTCGGGGGGGGGGGAAATCTTCAAAAGACACCCCACACGCAGGGTACTGTGGGGCTCTTACACACTGAAAGCCGTTGGCGTGCGACATGTTTGAGTGTGCGGGCATGTGAGGTTCGGTGACGAAAAGAACAGAAACCCAAAACGAGGAACAGCGGATCGGATCGCGCGAAAAAATATGTATTTCTTCCGTTTAATTGGCTTTTGGCTCTTTTTTTTTTCTCCTTCCCGTCTTCTTCTTCCTGGGCAGCGCGCCGGGCACGACGGCGAACCGAGGGATCAGCCCACCAGCGCCAGCCTCTAATGAATCTCATGTTTAATTAATTAATTTACTAACGTTGGAAATGAGAAGCCATAAGTCAATAATAATTCCTATCGCTCCTTGAAACGCCATTTATCCTCATCCGTCACCGCCTTCCGCCTCCGGAAGTCCTGCGGAGGAAGGAGGTGTCATATGCGCAGGATAACAGAGCGATGAAATACGGTACGCTTCCATTCGCCTCCAACACCACGGGCGGCGATGCAGATTAGAAAGAAGCCCGTCAAAAAAGAATGAAAGCAAAATAAGATCAGCGCGCTGCTATCCGGTTACGTATCGGATGTCCACTCTCTCTCTCTCTGCTCGGATCGGGCGGACACTCAACTTCCCGCAGTTTGCCACCGGACGACGCCATCAAGCGCGAAAAGAGTTATCGGGCACAATTGGGCCGCGCCAGCAACTTCTCCCGCTTAAGCCCAGCTGGATAAAAGACGCGCGTACTCGGAGTGTCCTTGTTTCAGGATGATAAGGAGCGAAAGGGTTGAACGTAGGTTGAACGAGTGAACGTTCACCCGGGTACTTGAAATAGCCTGCCGCCGCGGACACCCTTACCTTACGCACCAAACGGAGAGGATTGGCTGACTCGAGCAAAGCACAAAAGAAATACTGGACTAGGATCACTTAGGCGGACGAACTGAGAAGGGCATGAAAACAGATACATTTACAATCGTTTCAGTTCTCACATTTCCGCCGCATCCTTTTATATATAATTTTTTTTTTGTTATTCTCCTAAGAATTTTTTGCATTCTTGAATCTTCTGAAGACGCGCAGTTAACGGCCGAAAATTTTACTTCTCCTGTCCACTGTCCACAGCACCCCGCCGCCTCTTGAGGAGTCAACGTGGACGAGCCTTCCGAGACTCCCCTCCCGGCCGGGAATCATGAAAATGAAAAATTATAATCAAAACTAGAGCCCATCAAGCTGCGAACAATTATCATCTTTGGTGTGATTTGTTTTTGCTTGTCCGCGTTGGTTGGTTGGTGATGATTTTTGTTTTGTGTCCTCTTTTTTTTCTGGGCCACGGCTTGCCCTACCCAGCCTGTACCCCCACCACCAGCGTTCCTTCAATCTTCGTCCCTCCCCCCCAGGGGCCAATTACTCCACGGCAATAAAGTCATTACGCGCCAAGTCAAGGGCCGCCTCTCGTTGAGTGTTCCGGCTGCGGAATTTTCTTCCGTTCCTATGGTTTTTTTTTTTTTTTTTTAATAGGACACCCGTGTTCCCTATCCCGCAGCCCTCGCTTCCTGTGCTACACTCATTAAACACGGTCCAATCGCGCCCAATTAACTGTTTGCCTTTCTCTTTTCTCTCTCTCTCTCTCTTTCGGCACAAAAAAGTTGAACCAATCTCTGAATATTAATTGTTGTCATTCCTATTTTGTTTGTTGCCCTACGTTCCCATTTTTCTGCTAATTCCCTCTAGGTTCTGTCGTTCCCTTTCCGTTCGGCAACCACTTCCCAGCGACCACCGACCGAGGGGCACCCAGTTTCCATCATAATATTTATTTGATGGCACTGATGTCCTTCTTATCGAGGCTACTAGCCGGGTCAGTAGGTGAGCCCTAAAGGATGCGGTGCGGGAAAAGGGGCGGGGAGAGGGCGAGCAGTGGAAGCATCTTATCAATTCTTTCTTTCTCGTGCGCAAACACACTCGCACAGTCCAATTCCAACCGCATCACGATCGTCCGGCGTGGAAGGGCGTTCCTTCTCCCTTTTTCCCTTTAAACGATTTTTTTTTTTTAATTTCGATTCTCGGCTCGGGCGAATGAAGATGGATCCGGCAGTGGGGGGGTCACCGTGGCAACGTGCTGGCTGCTCCCAGGAGGCACATTTCGGCAATCTGTACTTACCAACCGGCGTAAAATGCGCCATTTCTCGGCCCGCAGTTCCTGAACAATATATCTTTTCTTTTTAAATAATTGTTATTACACATTTCATATCCCTCAACGCTTCTGCTATTTCGACGGTTCCGGTTGGAAGTGTTTGAGAAGTGCAGCGGCCAGTGCTGTCGATCGGAGGTTCAGCAAATAGAAACAAGTGTAAAGCCATCTGCGAGACAAGGGTCAACAAGGGATATTGTACACGACGCTCCAATTTCTCCCCGGCTTGAGCAAACCGTTTATTACAACTCTGTTCCGTCGGGGTAAATTTGTATTTTATCGCCGCAGGAAATTTTTCCGATCAGCAGATTATGCTTGTGGAAATTTCCAACGATTGTGAATATCAACTCAATCGGAAGGATTGACTAACAGTGGTCCGGAGGCTGGGAGGCGCGTTGTTACAGTCAATCCCACTCGAATGAAATTAATTTCAATTCACCTCAGCGCCGCAAAAAGCCCTTTAGCCGCAATGGGGGAGGAGGAGGGGTAACGGAGCTAATGGTGGTACGGTTTCACGTAATGGGAGCTGTGGTCACTGCGGCATCGCTCCCGGGGGGGACTCTATTGCGTGCAACCAAGCCAACTAATGTATTAGTACATTAACCTTCCACTTTTCGTTGGACGAAAAAGGAAAGTGCCGGCGTCTTTACAACTGCTTCCGTTTTTGCCGGAGCGAAAGGATCCTTTCGGGGCGGCGGGGTTAATCCCACTCGAGCGTAAGCGTCCGTCTTTGTCACCCTCTTCAGGCACGCTCTCCTACCCCCCCCCCCCCCTCCGTCGTTCGCCGCGAATGGATCGATTACCCTTTTCGGAGACCGAAAAAGAGAAAGCCCAAAAGTTGCTGCGGCCATCAAGACACTTGATTTCCTTTCCTTAAATCAGCACCCTCGCCCCTCCCCTTTTCTCCCAGCTCCCGCAAGCCGGCGTGCTTTAGGCTCAGCCATTAATTTACACTTGATCCAGTTGGAAAATAAAACAAACCTTCTCATTACCGGGAAATTCGAGAGGGTGTCTCTTTTCGTGTAGCAATATTGCATCCACTAAGCCCACGGCCCATTGACCTGCACCCTAGGCCACCGCGCGTATCTTTCCGCTTCCCTTCCACTCCAACTGGGCTCCAATGGGACGGCCACAAGAAGCTACCGGCTTTACCTTCCGTCGTCGTCGATTTCTTGCTCTGTTCCGGTGGCCCGACAGACCCCGTTCAGCAAACCTACGCGCCACCCTTTCACACCGCACTGGCGCCAGCAATGGCGCCCTCTGACCCCGTTCCGCTCCCCGATGACCCTTCGCTCGCCAAGCGACTTGTCATCTGCGATTAACGTTGAAATTAATTAAAAATGAAGCCAAGCATTTATGGTTACCCTTCGCTGGGAAGGCGGGCGGAGGGTGGGGTTGAGAGGTCATCCCGGGGGGGGGGGGATGGATGGGAGCGGCACCACTTCTTCGAAGGCGTTCCACCACGTCCCCAAAAGTCGACGCACGCACGCACGCACACACACCCAGATGTGGGGTTAGTGATATAGCGGCAAGCGTTCGTCGTCGCCAGTTTCTTGAATCAATCCCGCAATCGGACTTCCTCGACCACCCAAATGCGATTCCCCCCATGTCTGCAAGATCTACCGCCACCAGCGTCACCCATGCTGCCAACGCGGCCAATGCCCTTCCTCACATGCGCACACAAATACACACTGGCCAGAGAACCGTTGCGAAAAAGGCTTATGCTGGCTTTCAGGCTCGAGGTCTGCCCGAGATGCTTCATTTGTACGGGTCATTAAATAATAGGGAAAGACAAATAAAGTTTTCTCCCAACTAACACCCACGTCCCTCCCGCTCGCCCCGCGCACCCACCCTGACTCTACTCTCCATCTCCCTCTCTCATTGTTTCCTTTTTGTATTAGTTGAATAACTCCTCAGTCGCTTTCCGTCCTCCATTTGCCATTTGCTAGCCAAGGCATTCGGTTTCTGATTTCACGCTCGGCTTTCGACTTTTCTTCGAACGTGCGTTTTCAAACATCCTCCCAAATCCACCTCACATCCTTCATCCTTCCCGGCACCTCTTCCACATCCCGCTACCTGTTCTGCACCATCTACCGAGGATCAGCCAAAAGTGGACTGATCCACGCGGTGTTATGTCGGCCATTGTCCACGATGGGTGTTTGGTTTTCCTTTCGTTTTCTTACTTTAAGTTATGCCACTGTGAAACGTTGCCCAGCACGAGTGCGTGTGTCCATGAGCCATCCGAAGAGTGGGATCCATTTTTCGGCCAAGATTGCATCCAAGAAATCTTGGTAAGTAAGAACTAAATGCAGACATTATAGTTTGCCGCTGCAGGTTAAAATTCGACAGCCCTTTCCTTTCTTCACTACTTTCCTGAATGTCACGGAATCCACCAAGTCTAATACCTAATACCACCAAGTCTAAACTGCTGCATTGTTGTGTCCTGATGTAGATGGAACGGCGGGTTTATGGTTAACTCTGTCAAACGCTGCAACATTAACAACCTTCATTCGTTAGGAGTGTGTGTGTGTGTGTGTGTGTGTGCGTGTGCGTGAAAATGGTGCCGAGCAACATACGAACTGGAGCGATGTCCATTAAATGACCCACCCCATCTCCCCGTCCCCGCCCCTCAACCCGAGAAAAGCAAATATTCAAATACATTAGATCCCCACCGGACGTGAGCGCACATTTCCTCGACAGTTGTTGGGGTTGAGAACGATGGGGTAACGGAGGTGGGCGGTTGTGTTCTGGCGAATGGGAAGGTGCGTGTAGGTAATGCCGTGGTTGGTGCTATTTTTCCGAGGATAGTCAAATTCACTGCAAATTGAAACGTGACAACGAATTTAAATCCGAAAATTACCTACCGTAGATGGTGACCGCCTTTCCGTTTCCGGCTGGGAGAAAAATGGACCTACCCATACAACACACACACACACACCCAAGTTGGACGCCGAAGACACTAGCGGGTAAGACTGAATATTGAGGGGCAAGATGAAGAAAAATCATGTTAGATTTTTTTCGTTTTTCCCGAAACTCACAAGGATACCTCCCACACTGGAGGGGTGAGGTGGAATAGTAGGAGAGCGATGTACACGAGACAAAGGATAGCGGGGCCAACAGGAGAGGCGGGCATTTTCTAGCCCGCGTCCCCTCGCGGATCAATCTGTGCTGGTCTCTTTTGTTTCCACATCAACTTATGTTAATTTTTTGCCTATAAGTAAGACCATCACCCGTTCTGTCTCCCCGCTCTATCTCTCTCTCTCTCTCTCTATATATATATATATATATATATATCTCTCTCTTTCTCTCTCTCTATCTCTCTCTCTCTCTCTTGCACTCTTTCTTTCTCTCTCTCTCCCTCTGACGCGACCAGAAATCAGTACCTCTTACCCTATCCCCATTTTCATATGTGGGGGATATGTGCACACACATAAGGGATTCGATAGCCTCGAAGAATTCTACGAATAAATAAATAATAAACAATAAATTACCACCGACACTGTTCCCGCATGCCCTTCAAATCGTTTTCCACGCGCACGGTGTTCGGCGGGTGATATTCCCTTTGGTTTTACGACACCCTCCCATTTCGAGACGCTGTTGACACTCGCCCCCAAAACCAAATCGGCACATAAATCCATGCGAGGTTCCAAGTCGTAGCAGGACTTCCCGTGGTGGAAGCTTGGACAAACTGTGTGGAAATCGGAACCGGGCAAATGTCGGCAGATAAAAAAAAAAAAAAAAAAGAGCACAAGTCAGTGATGAAAATTAACCTCCTTGGCCAGAGTTTTGCGTAGCTCGCACATCCTCAGGTGACAGGCGGCATCTGCTCCTCGATCCTCCACCACCACCACAGCAGAACGAAAAAGCACCACCGAACAGAAAGGGAAATTTGTGATGAAACGCTGGAGGTTTGCTGGGCACGGCGTGTTGCGCTCCGGGCCGCCAACGCCATAACTTACCCGACACTCAAATCAAGGAAAAAACGACAGGTCGACCGGCGGAAGCTGTAGGAGTAGTGGTGAGTCGGAAGGGGGCCCGGAAGGGAAGGGGTAATACTTTCACTTACTTATCAATTATGAGCGCAACCTCTTAATTATCTCAATATCTCTGAGACTGCAAGGCTGGGGCAGCGCGCTTCCTCTTTCGCGAGGATCCTCGCCTCGGGGGAAAGCGCGCCGGATAGGCCGAGGGGCGGGATGGTGCGGCATGGAAAACACTTCACCGCTACCGCCCGGGGGCTCACAACTTTTTCGTTCGAGGCGAGGTGCGTATGGAAAACCGACGCGTATTGCCCCGGCACAGGAGATGATAATCAAACAGATTAACATAAATTTAAAGGACTAGGCCGTCGACGGGGAAAACAATTCTGCACTCTGCGGGTTTCCGCTCTCCTTCTATCTCTACATATTGCTTTATCTCCTGCCTCTCTCACTCGCGCCCGTAGTGGGCACGCGCCAGTCTCCTCACACAATAGCATGGTCGTTGCTCAGGCGGCTGAAGTTTTCCTCGGGAAAGGAAATTTGCTACACTTCTCCGGGGCACCTAATTTTTCCCTCCGTACTTCCGCGCTTGATCAATTATTCTCTTTGGACTGCTGCCTCCGTGCAGCCGCCGTATTGTTGCGTGGGCATAATGAGTTGTTTATGGACGGTTGGCTTGTCCTTTTTCTATCGTCCCTCCACCTCTCCATTTGTCCAACGCCTTTCTACGCTCTTTTCCGGTTTTCCTTCGGCAGACTTTTATATCTCGCGATCTTTACCTTGTACTTCGTGGAACCACCGCCACCGATTGCTTGGAGTTAAAATTTGAAATTTAAATCGCGACCCTCTCCTCAACCGCAAGGTTGCGCAACCCACTCCACCAGTCATTGGGGCAGGGAGGGGGTGGGGGGTCGCAATGTTACCAGCAGGATTGAAGGTAAGCGCGAAGGCCAACGGGGATGGGATGGTTTGTGTAAGTACTTCAGCGCGGGTTGGGGCTCTCAGCTGACAGGGGGTGGGGAAGGGGGGAAATGAGGGCGGGGCGCGGTACTACCACGGAGTCGCTTGAGTTTCAGATCGGCCTAATTCTTTTTTCCTATCTCGAGATCCTCCGGAATCCGCTCTTACCCCGCCACTTTGCTCTTGTTGCTTTGATTTAACAATTTTACGTCAATTACGTTGGGTTCCACCGTCGGGTTGCAAATTAGGGAAACTTCCGGGAAAGCCACCGGGGGAAAAGGGTAGACAGTGGGGCTATTTAAACGAGTGCTACGTCGAACTGCCTGGCCGTGGACGGGAGCGGGTGGCCAATCATGTTTCAAGCAGAGACTCGGGGCCGTGGTGGAGGATTTTCTTAGTATTTTTCCTTTTTTTTTTGTACACAAATACACTTAGTGGTTAGAGCGTGGAAAATGCCGGGAAGAGAGGGTGTCGAACGCCTTTTGCAGGAGATCAAAGAAAACTCATCTTTAGAAGTTCGGCGTACCAGGGAGGGCGGGGGTGGTTGACGTTTTGATGCAGACGGCGGGCAGCAGGAAGAATTTGGGCATTTAGAAAGCCTTTGCTCACAAACCAGCCTTTTTGTTTGCGTGCACTCGCTCCCGGCTTCGCAGGTGATGAAGGGGCCCTAGCGAAGTTCGGAAGGAGTTGAGCGAGTTGATTAGGGCGGGGG
>JAOEFI010015593.1:0-12427 GCA_034621735.1 Anopheles plumbeus | reverse complement strand
GCCGACTCCACTCTCCTCCCTGCATTCCTGTTCCTCACCTCAGAAAATGCGTCCGATAGTCACTCTGTTGGAAGTGAGAGCGTGGCCATGGAAGCATGGTAATCTTAATTTTCCCTTTCCAGACAGTCAGTATTGCGATCGGGACGAGAGTACACGCTTTATTAAATATTTGCACAATGTTTTAATCATTATGCTGCTCGCGATTGCATTTTCGCGTCGTTTCTCTTTCGAGTTTGGGGTTAGTGGGGTTGGGTGGGTGATCGTGGCGTCATGGGAGGGTAGGAGGGGGGTACATCAAGACGGAACAGACACACGCCGAGTTAGCTACTCAGCACCGCACCGTGATATGGTGCATCGTCTTAAAGGCCCGGAAGCAGTTTCGCAGAAGTTGTAGGAATTATTAACATACAAAAAGAAAAGTGCAGCTAAGAGGCATAAAAAAATAACCAGTTCGGTCAGAGCGTCTGTAACTGGTGCGCCATGCCTGGGTTGCCTGGCTGGCAAGAGTCCTGTGCCAGCTTCCGCTTCGGTTAGGAATATGGCTGGGTGAGGTGGGGGTGTCTCTCTCTCCCTCTCTGCTAGAGCCAGAATGGAAAGAGTTGCAAAACGAAGACGGAACGAACGAACGAACGAACAAAAAAACAACATATAATAAAGAAGCCGGAGGTCTCGCTGGTTAAGGATTAGCACAACGTGGCTTTCCACCCATTGTACACAGTCCGCACATTACACACCCTCTCGCCAAGGGAACAAGGGGCGGACTATAAGCTACGGCGTTGCACTGCTTGCACTTGCTTTGCACCCCCTTTTGCTGCGTGAGTAGTCCGCTACTGCTGCTGCTACTGCATCCTTGTTGGTGATCCTTCGGGACCACGGTCGCCTCACAAGATCCCATTCGGTGCAAGAGAAGGAGGGATGGTGGGGGGCGGCTCGTTCGGGAGTTCGGTGTATTCGGTGCTAGGACCTTGCCGCCCGGCTTCTTCCGGGAATACGGTACCAGTGCTGAAGAAAAGAAACTTTCGGCGGACGCTTTTTAATTAAAAATTCCACTTCATCTACGGAAGCAGCAGATCCGGTGGAGAGATGCAAGCGAAGGGGGGGGGGGGGGAGAGATGGACGAGGGAGTGTGTGTGTTATTGCGATTGTGTGCGATCCCGCGGGCGAGTGGTGCTCCACCCAGTCGTCGCGTAAGTGCAGTTTTCGTGTGCCTTTGCTATCAGCTCAGCAAGTACGAGCTTAGAACCCCGCTGCTGTTCTCTTGTGGTGTGCTTCTCTCTATATCTCGAAATGCAGACGGGGCTCCACGGCGCCAGGCACCGCCACGGCACGCCGTGAAGCCTTTTCAAAAGGGTTAATCTGTCTTAAAACGAGACTCCGCCAAACGTTGGCTCCCGCTGTCTTTCGCGCGTTAGGAGTCGGGCGGAGAAGTGAGCGCGGCGACAAAGCGGGACAGGGTATTGCATGTAGTATAAGAATGGAAACAATGTAGAAAGAGCGCTCGGGCGGTCCGGTGCTGGGGCAGGAGCAAGGGTGCCAGATAGGGGCAGACAGGAGTGCATTTGATGCAACATGGATAGGAGCAAGGAAACAGAATCACTCGCCGTAGCTGCTGTGCCCTATTGATACGCGTCTTAGACGGCAGGCATACCGAGCATTCAATAAGGATCTGCATCTGCATCAGCGTCGCGCTTTGGCAAGTTTTGCCCGCACGTTTCCCACCGGCAGCGAAATACAGAGGATTTCTTCGCACAAACAACGCCGGTTTGTGTTGAAACGCCGCCGGGTGAGTTTTCCCGCTGCCATTTTCTTCGCCATCGACTGCGGATCCCGCTAAGAAGTGCAGCCATTTCGCCGACCAAAGCTTCATTAGTCTGCCGCACTAGGTCAGCATCAGTATGCGTAACGTTGGGTGTTATCGAGAGATAGGGAAAGAGAGACTCGGCTTATCGTCAGTCAGTGTGTGTTCGGGAAAAACTTTCCCCGGAGTCAGGAAACGCTGGACGAGGAGCGTGCTCACAATGCATGCGGGACTTGCAGGAGCAGCAGCTGCACTACCTGGTCTGCAGGCAACTCCGACTTGTCGTGTCGATCTTGCGACTCCCCAATTGTCAGCCGTCGTATGTGGCGCAGGAGTTTGCAAACCATAATTGCACTGCAAATAGTACGCACGCAACAAACCCCGCCTGCCTTGCAGGAGTAGACGCGCAGCGCAAACCAACTAATGGCTCCCGGTTCCACTTCACAGTCGGAGTCGCTCGGACGACTGCAGTATTTTTTAGCCGGCAGTGTTACCGCTTGTAGCAACACGTAAGCCAACATCTTACAACCGATGGGTCCAGTGCATGTGCCGCGCGTGTACTACAAATGCCACCACCCCCTTCTCACACACTACCCCCTGAGATATTCCATCGTACCGTCGATTACTTCTGACGACCGACCGACCAACCGTGTGTTTTCCAGTTCCTCGGAACTTGAAATCATGCAGTAATGATGTTTGCGTAAGCTGGTTGGATGGAGAATGCTGATTTCAATTTACAGATAACAAGGGTTAGTTATTGGATTGGTAGATTGGAAAACCCGGTGTACCGATGGAATGTAATAAACTCATATTACAACACTAACTCATTATAGGGAAATCTCATTAAAAAATCCATAGTCCCATGGTCGCTGCAAGAAAAGGAAACGGTCGATTGTACTTAGATTGAAGTTTCGAACCCCTTTTAAATTGGCAGACCATCGGTTGATTGCAGAAACATTATGATTAAGATGCTATATTACAATAGAATATTATAATAGAAAGGCCTGACCTGCTCGACCTTCTCTTCCTTTTGATTCGACAAAGACTTTGCGTGTTGAAGATCGGACTACTGCTGTTTACATACATTGTATACAGTCCGTGGAGGAGTTCTTTCCGCTTCTCGAATGGCTTTTCCATTCTGCTGCACGAAGAACCTGTCTGTGCGTATGCCTTCCTGGAGCTATATTTGATCGCTTGATAAATCTGCGTGCGTTTTATCATCGTCATGCTCGTATAGCAAAAGAAGCATCATTTTTCTAGTATTTAAAGGTTGCTCATAGAATTCCTGCTAGACACGGAGATGGTTTCCTCTTCTTCGTCTATAGGTCATTTTATGACGGTGGGTGTCGCGTGAGCTACCTCGAAAGTGTAAAGGTAAAGTTCACACGACAAAAATTAGTCTTGAAATTACCTCAAAAATATGCACTTAACCTATTTCACATGACCACCAAGTAACTAGATGAAGAATTTGGCCACTCGTCTGCCGACATCAGACCCAATGAGTCGAACTTTAATAAAATGGGAGAAAAGCTACGACTCGAAATAGTGTACGAAACTCAATTCATGATACAATTTCACCAGGACGCGCAATCATCGGTGCAATGCTACCAGCGAACATTGGATACTAACATATATGAACTTCCTCCTAGCCAAGCCTTGGTCATCGCAACGAAATTCAATTTTTATTGCCCAGAACGTACACAAAACTAGCGAAACTGGTCGGCACTCGGTAGCGAGCCTTTTCCCTAAGGTTGTTATCCTTTCGTCAGGGCCAAACCTCTCCGAAAGCTCCATCCAACATCACATTTGCATTTTGATGACCGATTGAAAATTTTGTTCTTAAATAAAGCAAAAAAAAGGTCCACCCTGCTACAAATAAACTGAATGCAGTGAGGAAGACTCTAAAACAAGAAAGCAAAAGAGCGTTATGAACAGTACTCACACTCGCTGCACCTCCTGCCACCTTTGTCCCCGGTTCTCTTAGTTGCATGATTTTGGTTTCGCTGTTCCAGAAAAGTGTAGGGATAGAGCCAAAAAAAAAAAGAAAAACAGAAAACCGGACTGAGAACGAACAGATCTCCATTTCATGAAGACCGGTGTATGAGTCCTCGCCTCACTACGTTTACCGGAAGTTCATGAAGAGGAAATATGAAAATAAAAGAAGAAAAACAGGGAAGGGCAGAGAGAAAGAGAAATATAGAGAGGAGGAAATATATATAGGGTAAAAGGAAGGGATTGGGGCATTTTCCCGTAAGCCCCTCTCTTTCATTTTTTTCCCTCTTCTCTTTCTCTTTCCAGCTATTTTATCGTTCCACCTTTTATCTAGTTTTAAGCGTTAACCTAATGTTAAGCTAATTTCAAGAAAAAAAGACGCCAGATTTTCCCCAGATGAGGCTACTGCCTCCATAGAGAGCTCGCCTCTCAACCAATAAGCTATTTTAGCTTAGATAAACAGGAAATTTAAGGTAGGAACAGGGTTAGGCTAAGGCTAGACTTTAGATTCTCCTTGTTAGCGTACCATACATAAAAATAAAAGGCACTTCTGTCAACCCCTAGGTTATACACTCGTCAGAAGCAGGTAAACTAGATAGGTGAAGATAGAAAACTTGGTTATCTCTAACTAGGTTATCCTTTAAGAAAACTAATGTAAAAAAAAGTATATGTATATTTCTATGAATAAACAAACATTTATAACGTACATAAAAGAAAAAAGAAAAAAAGGATTGGGACATGATTTGTGTGATGGTCAGTAAGTTGCTACCGACACCTACGAAACGACGAACTGAGAAACACCGCGCAAAGGGAATGTTCCGCTTTCAAGGCGAGACGGGTGGGTGCATGGTGCCACAGGAAGGGGCCTACCACGTAGATGGCAAGCGTATGTAAATGAGGCAAGAAGAAAAGTAATTCCCTTTTTCGGTATTTTTATCTCCCGAAACAGATCAATACGGTCGGAAGGCAACCAAAGGCCCTCCCCCCTTCTTTCTTTTCAAGGGATTTGCTTGATGATCGAACGGAAAGCCGATAAATTGGTGCCCGGCTGATGGATTGGCGGGGTGTATTTGGTGTGAGCCGGTGCCGTTGCGCGCAGCATCTTACGTTGCGAAGGGTGCTTGAATGCGAATTTGCCTCCAGCTGAAACAGCGAAAATTGCCCAAAAATGCGCAGCCTGGCGAACGCCGCAGGTTGGATAGGATAGAGTTTACGAGCAGCCTAGGCGTCCAGATGGAGAGGACGGGGAGAAGCTTGAAGCTTAAAGAATTTCCTAGCACACTCCGGGTCGGTGGAACGCAGGCTGGGATGCGAGGGAGAATGGCGAGCGGATGGAAGCGATAAAATTGTTAAGCTTTTTTTTGTTCTCCATATCATTGGCTTCCACTGTATCGCCCCCGTTGATGATGGGAGTAAGGAGGCGGGGGTGGCTGCAGGGGATGACGTGAAGAGGGTTCGATTTTCCCACATTCCGAGCGCCTACCTCCATCTAACCAACCCATACACATCATCGCAGACGCGAGTACCTTATCCTTCCGTGTGCTCGGTGCGATTGAAAGTTAATTTTTGCATTCTGCTTAAAGTGAACGACCGAAAACGATGGTGATTATGCTGATGATGCTGATGATGGTGATGGTGATGCTTCGGTTTCGATGATAATGATCCAACGGTTGCGATGATGAAACGTTCGCAGGCTCGGGTAGTTTTTGAGGCAGCCGAAAATCAGTCGAAGTCAAAATCCGTAATCCGTTCCCTCTCAGTACGACGTTTCGTTGGGATTTTCATCATTACCCCCCTTTCCGTTTGTGTTTGTGGCTCGGCGTTTGATTTTCTCTCTCGAACACCCGGCAGCGTGTTGGCGACACGACTAATGGCGTCACCGGGTGTTAGTGGTTGACGACTTCCGTTTCGACTAATGCTTGCTTGTCTCCGGTTCTCGAATTTGCTCCTGCACGAATTTTCCGGCTTCCACCTTGTCGTCGCGAGCGAGCGATGTATTTGTTTCCTCAACTTCCAAAGCTCCTGATGGCTCCATTCTATTAGGCACACGTTCGTTAGAAAGCCATCACCACCGTCAGGCCTCGGGCGGACATATTGGAAGGCGCACACACAGCCCAGAATGCGATCAGAATCGAAAAATTCTACAGGTTTCAGCTGGTTGGAGCGGGTGACAGACATATTCACACTATTTAAGACATGTGAACACCACTGACCATCCTCCAACCCTTTCAGAGGGTTTTTCCTTTGCTCCTCCAACGCAAAATAGATTTTGTTTCAACTTTTTGCTGCTTTTCTCGTTTTGCACATATTTGTCCCAATATTTTTCGTTCACTATTTCTACTCGTCTGCCTTTTGCGCTAGGATCAGGGCAGATCCTAGTAAATTAAATCGAACGAACGGACACGCCATGCGGGGGAAAGGTGGTGTCCCAGGGTCGAGCCCAATCCGGAATGATCGTAATAAAAATCCTAATTGCCGAATATAAATTTTCGCTCTACCACGCGTCTCCATTTTCGTCATTTCGGTCGTCGGAAAATCCGACCATTGGAGTGGGGAACCGATTGTGAATTGCTGCTGAAGTTGGCGGTGAATGGCGAAGCGGGCATCGGGAGAGGAGGGGTAGGTCATAAAGTAAAGGAAGGAAGCATGAAAAAACGGGGTGACATTTTGCCGTTTCGCCAGTCGTCGTCATTTCCGAACCTCCGAAAGGCTGAAGGCCCGATTAAGCTAATCAGAGGGAAATAACGCGAGTTATGAGTGTGCTTGACTCGCTTTCACTGGCCCAATCAATCTGTCTTTCTCTCTCTCTCTATCTCTATCTTTCTCTCTCTCTTTCTTTCTCTCTCTTAGTGATTTGTCCCCTGCCAATTCTATCTTGCTTGTCGCTTCCGTAAGTCATTTGACAATCCGGGCGTTTGCTATTCGATTCCATGCGCTGCTGCTGCTGCGGCTGTTGGCTTTTCCTCGCCGCCTCTGCGCTCCTCCTTCGTCTACCGTTCACCCCGGGCATGCAACAGTTTCTTTTCATTCTTAATTGTTCACTCCGAGTTCACTTCTTTCTTCGTTTTATTCTGTGACACATTTTTTTTGGCTTTTATGTAACATTTTTCACTACGCTTTTACGAATGGTCGATGAGCTATCCCCAACGTGCTGTTTCGTAGGACGCACACAAGTGTGTTGCTGCACGCTTTTGGATTCCATTCAATGCTGCCTCCTTATCCCAGGTTGTTACAGAAGTCACATGGATGGAATGTCCTTTTTCGTGCTGTTCTTTTCTTTTCCGGGCATGATGTTGAAGGTGAGATGTTACAAGGTGCCAAGCATTTGTTTGTGCTTTTGTTTTAATCACGTTAAACCGACGCAGAGAGGTTCCACCCTTGCGGACAGTGCATTGAGGGCAAATGGAAGTGATGTTAACTGTGGAGCAAACTTCCGCCCCCTTTTAGGGGTAGGTTTGTGTCACTTCGGGCTACTATTGCGGGAGGAAAGCTGGTACTTGTGGAAAGCTACACCACCCATTTTTTGGTCACGTGTTTTGGCAATGGTTTATGTGTCGGACGTCGTAGCTTTCGCTTGTTGTGCTCCTGGTTTTCCGGGTTCTCCGTATGCCTGAAAGACGTATGCCAGAATATTATCGATGGCTTGGACGAAACTAAAATGTAGCAAGAAAATGAGGGGAATCCAACCTAAAACTCATACGCTTCCTCCTGCTCGTAGTTCCTGGCCGCCTTTTGCCCGGATCGTTGGTCCGCTGAAGCTGTGTGTGGGTTCCGGTTCCCTACGCTCTCGGTGCGGCCGAGTCCGTGTCGGTGATTGATCAAATGTCATTATACGGTTGACAGTTTTCGGCCTCGCTGGTAGCGGCTGGGAAGGGTTTTGGCTACAGTTCGCTGAAAGGGCAGGCGACCCTTTCGGCAGGGAAGGGAAGGAAAGGCGCGACGAGGGGCGTGCAGAGCGGGTGGAGGAGTGCGACGAGGGATAAATGCGATAGATTAATTTAATCCACCAACTTGTGGCCGGCGGTTGACCGTTGAGTCATGGCCCCCGGCTGATAGGGGGTAGAAGGCGCGTGGGAAAATGGTGGATGCCGAGGGGGCGAGGAAATCCCTCGAAGCAGGCGATTTAATTTTTTTGGGGAAACATCGTTCCTCCAACTGCTGAAATGAGCCCAATGGGCTAGAAAGAAGGGATTTGTTTTTTGATGGCCAGTAATAGTGGCTGAAACAAAAGCGAAAACATTACGTACCACCCACCCAACGAACCATCCACCCCCACCCCAACATCTCAATTGCTTCTTCTAATTCTTACCACCAACCAGTCTCAGCCCTCTTGCCGCAACACGCATACGCAACCCGTGTCCCGAGGGTGCCCCCTTCCCGAGGGGAGGGGGGGGGGGGGGGAGAGAAATAAAGAGAGGAAGAAAGAAAACAGAGAGAGGGAAAGGGAGAGAAATGGGAATGAAATGGACGGAAAAACATCGAAACGAAATGAACGTCGCATTTTCGGTCATCGTTTGGAAACGATCCGGGTGAAATCAGGACGAAAATGTGCACTGCGTTTCCTTTTGTTAGTCTGTTTTTTTCTTCCTTCTTCTGCTTGTTCTTCTTCTTGACCATCTTGGCGAGAGTGGGTGCTGCAATTGACCTGTTGACGGATTTTACCCACGAATACCAAATCGATTGGGTTGCGAATCGCCCATTTGGTCCAGCCCCATTTCCTCCCTCTCTTCTCCCATACACCTTGACAGAAAATGTGTGAGCAGGGGGAGACGAAGAGAGAGAGAGAAAAAGCTGACTCTAGTGATTTTCCCTGTACCAACCGGGTACGTGTTTTCGCTGCAACATTTCCGCCGGCCACCGCTGATGCGGAATCGAGCCGAAAACCGTCGACGACCGAATCGTACGTAATGGGCAGGAAGGAGTGGTGCGGTTAGAGGGTGAGGATTATCGGAAACTCGGACGAGCGTAAAACTGTTTTAGCCCGGTTGATTGGGGGCAAAATTCGGGGAGTGTAATGGCAGGAAAAGCTTCATCGAGATGAGCTGCAGCGAGCAAGGGAAGCACAGGCTCGAGGGGATTGGAAGAGGAAAAGAGAGTTCTAGACGGGACACGCGGACAACGCCGAGTGTCTGGTTAAATTAACAGAGCTCACGTTTCGTTCTGGTACGGTACGCCGCTGGTGTTAATTAGACAAACAACCCATGCCGAGGAAGTGTGACGGCAGAGGGTCCACCTATGAAGCTACCCACCTTTTTCCCTACTGGCCATACACACACATCCTGCCGGCCAACAATCTGCACGATTATCCTGGTAGTAGGGACCCATACAACCGAATGGAATGCAAACAAATGGAGCTCGAACAAAATAAAATGAAAAGGAATAAAACACCAACAACAAGCAATCGGAAAAACGACGTCCACGAGATCAACCCGCCTGCGCTGGTGGGTGGGAAAGGACGGGCATTGGGGATGCTTTACTCTAGGAGCAAAACTTGCGCGCGTTTTCCGCATTTCGAGCGCTCATGTTTATTCGATTGCAATAATAAGATTATGATGTGCGCAGCCTTTTGCAGCCTGTTTGAGCCTGATGGGAAGGAGACGGGTGAGATGGAAGGCACAAGGGAAGAAGAAACCGAACCATTCTGGAACGCGTCCGCTCTCCGAGCCTCACGGCCCCATCTTTTCCTTTCCCTTTTCTGCCATCACTCCTCCAAAAATGGCGGTAATGAACACCTTGTATTATTCGCCTCCGTACGTACGTGTAATGCTTCGGTACAGCCTTCCCGCAACCACCAGGTCATCCCTCTGCCATCCTTTGAGAACCGTTTTCCAGCCCCGGCTCGGCCGTGCGTCCCCCGTCTGTCGGCAATGCTTGATTTGGTTAAGCTGATCGGTAAATCGACCAACAAATGCACCATTAGAATTATATTTAACCTACCGAACCGAGTGCCAAGTAATCGCGCGAACGATTGGCAGAAGAAATCACACGCGGTTCGGACGGGGTGTTGGCGTTGAAGGCGTAAGGGAGTGCAACATTATCCGCGATTCGTTTGGCTCAGGTTCAACTAAATTCGCTAGTGCGAGCGGTTAAGCCTCCTTCGCTTTCCGTGCCGTTTCACTGCGAAGTCGTACTTCCTTTGCCGTTCTGTCTGCGAGAGGATTCAAACCATCGCGAAAGCAGTTGGAAAAACCCGGCTCGAGGTTATGAGTATAATCATTTTAAACAAAACACACTCGAGCGTAACTGGATATGTTCAGTGCTCCTAACGAAAAAAGAGAAAAAGGGAAATGTTATTGAAAAATAAATCCCCAAACACATCACAGAGTTGAGGTTCCGTACGTCTGTGCGTCGGTTTGCAATCCGGAATCATTCGACACATTCATACACACACACACACACACACATCCACAACTTCTCGTTTATCCTGTTTCGATGGTATATCAAATCATCTCGCCCACAATCGCCCCACATCCCCCCTTAATCTCTTCATCACCCGCCGTGACCGATTGGCTCGTTGACAGATGCAATTCATTACGACCGAGAGCAACTTCGAGACTTAATGCTTCACCCATTGCTCATCCCTTGTGTCGTGCGTCGGCCCTAGAATGGCCCCAAAGTTTGAGGGGCCCCAAAACTTCGCCTGCGGCCTCAATTTCCCCCCGGCGAAACCCTTTTCCGCGCGGCTCGCGGAAGTTTTTTTCGGTGGTTTCTTTTTTCCCTTGTTGTAAAGTTAGATTGACCTGCCTGATTGCAGGAAGAGCTGAAGAGTAAATAGTAATAAAAATAAAAGAAAGCAAATGGAAAAAGGAAACAGTCTATACTATTTTACGAACCCAGAACAAAAAATGGAAAGAAAAACTAAAGTCTATGCTTTGATGCGTTTCTTTCGCAAGATATCAGATCGACTAGCGGCGTCTCTTTTTTCTCCTAAATTCTCCTTTTCCAGATACGGTTTCATTTCACGGGGAAAGTTAAGCGGAGAAATAAAAAAAAACACCAGACAAAACAATGCGAGAAAATTTCTGCAACGTGGCATCACCATCCGGTTTTGGTTATGGATGCCGGGAAAACTACGGGATGGGCTACGGCCAAGTCATCTTAAGATATCCTTTTTTTTTCGTTTCGTTCCTCCTTCATTCGCCCTAAGCCGCTCTATTGAATGGATAGTATTACTCACGCGCTTGTGCTCGTGTGGCAAACGCACGGAATCTGACAGAGAGGCGTGTCTGTTGTGGGTGTGAGAGAGAGAGACGGAGAAAGCGACTACGATTGAAACAAGGAGGCCCCCCGGAAGTGGGGGTTTAATTCGCCAGAGTAGGCTCACGTGAAAGTTATTGTTTTGGTTCGAAAATTTCTTCGTTCAAACTATGTTGGGGTTGGTAAAGGGCAAATAGGTTTTTTTGTTTCACTCCTCCGTTCGCTTCTAATGTAGTCGCAGGGACGGTGGGAAGCTGTCGAAAGGAAAGCGCTAGTACCACCGCAGCCAGAATCTGGTGGAAAATCACATTCCTCCGTTTGAAGATTGACAGAGAAATTGTTTTTGCGCACGTTTTACTCCTAAAAATAAACGCGGATTCTCGATTTCGTATTTGTGTGCGGCGGAGGGTGGGAAAATCGGGCAAACCGGTGGGTGGAGAACAAAAAAAAAGGTTGGCACGAAACTCGCAAAAAACGGTGAGCAGCAAATAACTTCCGAAATTGTCCACAATTATGCCCGTCCACGAGCGCACTTTTACTTGCGGGTAAGGCGCAGGAAAGGAAACCCCGGACGGCAGTGCTCCAATTAGGGAGAGCGATCCATAAGGAGTGTAGGGGTTGCGGTAGACGGTTCGCCTGTGTGTCACGCCGAAGAATTATGTTCCCTTCGCATAAGCACATAATTAGCTAAAACGGTGCGAGGAAGTTTGCGCTTTGCGAGGTTTCCAGACCGACCGCAGAGACCCCCCCGCGTATCGTTTTGTCGATACGGCCTAAGTCCGAGATTGGAGGGGGGTGGAGAAGGAAGCAGAGGACTGAGGAAAGGCGGGGGGTTTAATTGTGTGCATTGTGTTTTGTGGCAAAAAAGGTCGTACGGCTCGCTTGCTGTGTGTCCACTGTGCCCGTGTGGAGGAGCAGTAAGCCTTAAGGAAGTGTTAGTTTCCTTGCACGGCTCGCCACACTTTTCCACTCACCACACGCCACCCCAACACCGAATGAGACGCGGAGACAGACGCTCTGTACTTCAGGTTAATCTTCACTGTTTATGCCGCACGTCGTTTGCACGGATTTACAAGAAGGAGGAAAATCTTAGCAGAAACTAAACTCCGCCGACGCTCCTGGATGGGGCGAGGATCAAAGAAGGGTAGCAGGACTGGAGCGGGATTTACAAATAATTTTACTGTGTTTTTTTTTCAGGTAGGCTATTTAAACACGTATGCCAGCCATCCGTAGGATGATTAACATCAAATGGGCTACTCCTTCTTCCACGGCCGCGAACCGTCCGCCTTTCGCGGGTGGAATGGGAATTCTTCCGACTGCGGTTGCCAGAGTCCTAAGGGGGGTGTGGGTGAATGTAGCGTAGTTGGCAGGAAAGAAGGGCAGGGAGGAGAGAAAAAGCGGTGAAGGGGGGGGGGGGGGGGGGGTAACAAATATCAGAAA
>JAOEFI010015592.1:0-12456 GCA_034621735.1 Anopheles plumbeus | reverse complement strand
GGGGGGAGGGGGGGGGGGGGCGGCGGCACACGCTCGGGCGATGTTATGTCGGGGTGGTCGGCCGCATCTTCTCGTGAAAGCGAAAAGGGCGCGCCGGATGATTTTGGCCGGGTCCTGGACAACACTTCACACGCAGCAGCAGCAGTCCCGAATTTAGAATTAGATTTTCCATCAGCATCGTCATCAACATTGCGCACGGGGGGCTGGTTGGTGGTTGCTGGTACCCCGCATTCAATTCCGCTCTCCTTTTTCACCTGCCACAGAGCTTTCGTGGTGCAGTTTTTGCTAAAGGGTGGAGCACAGCATAGAGTGGAGTTAAGGGGTCGACCGAGCGTGGTCGGGATTCACAGGACACTCGGCGTTGTTTAATGGAACCGAAAAGTCGGCTGCCACAAGGCGAAGAAAGTGTTTAGAAGATAACTGGGGCGGGGAGAAGAGTGAGAGGTGAAAAAGCTCCCATATTTTAAAAGGACACCTAATTAGAGGATGCTGTGCCTTTGGTTTTTAAATGATTTGCTCTCGACTTTTTTCAGCAAAGTTTACAGTTCGCTTTCCATTCTGGAATCCTTTTCCGGGCTGATTTTTCAATTTGCTCGTCCAGTAAGGGAGACACCTGGCGTCTCCATAAACAAATCATTAAATTCGTAATCGAATTTGAAACAAGAGAAAGCAATGATTTATGTCGGGAAAAAGAATCACATAAAGATGGCGAATCTTGACAGTACACATCCACAACATTGTTGGAATAAATGATTGTTTCGATAATGAAATGGAAATTCAAGCCCACAGCAAAACAATTATAATCGTTCCTTCGTCGGCTTCTCACAGGTGGTATTCTGCGGCTCCGGACTCCGGTGTAATTGTGTATGACAGGCAAAAGACAACCCTTGGCCCGTTGAATGTTCACTTGTGAATGGCTTTTTCTCAACCTCGCATTCTCTCCAAATGGACGAGGGAAAGCTTTCCGTCAATTTGATTTAAGCGGTAACAGGATTTATGATACAATTACCAAGAAAAAACCCGGATAAAAGCCACCGGAAAGCCACGGCAGCGTTAGGAGGATCGGGAGGAAAATTTTCTTCGGAATTCTTTCTCCATGTGCTATTCTCCTTTCCCAGCCTTATGCCGGTCTTCGATAATACATCGAGATATTTCATATTTTTCAATGTTACCTTCAGAAGGAGGAAAGCTTTATGTCAGAAACGGTTACAAAAAAAAAAACTAAAGAAGCTATGTGTGGTACTAGTTGGGGAATGGCTTATTATGTGTGTACGTAAATACCTCGCAAATTACAGTGAGTAAATATCTTAAACCATCTGGGAGAAAACCGCAGTCTAATGAAACCATCAATCAACATAGTCGCCACCACGCATTCTCAAGCACACATGTCCTTGTTTACCTTCGCCTGTACAACCGAGAAGCGAACAGGAAACCCCGAAGCATGTGCTTTGTGTATGTGATTTCAAATACCCATACGTTTTCCAATGCCCACTCGGCAATGGACTGCGTTCCCCCCGCGTACCCCGGGCAGCTTCTGCTGTTCGGTTCATTCATCTCGTTCGTCTCTGATTGATTTTCGATCAGTGGGTGGGGTGGGTTGCAGTCAGGCGTTTTCCGATTACTCCATATCGCTACCTCCGCCCTTCCGTTGGCGTCTTCTACCGTTGCCATTAATAAACATCAACGCCAGAGAAAGTAGGACACAAACGAAACGAGGAGAACATTGCGCAACCCCCTCCAATCAGAGCGCTACTCCACTTCACCGTCCTTGATCCGGAAGGAGACGTTAACAAGGACAACTACCCTTTCTCTCCATCTCTCCCTCCGTCGCCACAGCCGCTATTGATTTCCGCGTGGGAAATGGAAATGGCAGGAAGTTTATTGTCTATGGTAGGCTCGGCGACTCCCAAACGGGTGGCGGAGATTGTACATAAGGGCATACATCAATATGTGGGTAGTAGCAAACACATCATTCTTGGAAATGCAAAAAAAAAAAAACAAAAAATGCCGCCAACGATAGAATTTCCAATCGTAATTTTCCTATCGTCCTAGTGCTTCTACCTCCATAGAACACACATCTCTGAACCGGTGTGTCCATAGCGCCCACAGTTTAATTATATAAAATGTGATAAATGAATTTCTTTTTGACGTTATTTCTCCATTACAATATTTGGAAAACACGATCTAGGGATACATGAAAGCTCATGACTCACTACTGCACACGCGGCAGTGTCCTTTCCACCTTTCCATGAAGTACGTAAGGTCAAAGTCCACGCAGAATAAATACTTGAGGGACTGCAAAAATTTGCTCAGACCGCACCCCTACCACACAACTACATCGTCGTCTCCTATTCCCACAGCTATAAAACCTATCATACACGCGAGCCATCCGGGACAGCGACAAATTTATAATTGATTATAACCTTCGAGCCCAAATCGCTAAGCCCCAGGCGAGGGACTTTATATATTGCTGCCGACCCCCCAAACTACCATCTTCTTTTTTCCCCCTCTCCTAGGGTAAATCATGATGTTCGTTATCTTTCGCAGCCATACACACCCCCGCCCACGGCCCTCTGGACATCTGAGAGGGAGGGAGGGTATCACGAGGTGCGCCGACGATCATCAGGAAGTCGGGCTCGACAACGGCGACAACGACTAATGACCAATTTCTATCTTCAATTCCCACCGGGTGATCACCACCAACCGCCCCGCCCTCTCTGCCGCCGGGTTTCGTTCATTTTCCGGGACTGAAAAACTTGGCACGAGCCGACGACGACGACGACGATGACGACGACGACGACAACGTTCTACTGGCGGAGCGCGCCAGGCGGACCGAGGACAGAGGAGGGACGAACCCGGGGTACAGCAGTCTGCACTATTTCCGTCCGATCTCGCTCCGCTCCCCCACCATCCTTTTTTCCTCCCTCTTTACTAGCGGCCGCCAGAAAATGAATCAGAGGAAGAACTATTTAGCCTTAGATAGTAGCAACAGTAGAAGTAGTATCATTAGCTGTAGTGGAGTGACAGAGAGAAGGAGCGAGCGAGAGATAGAGAGCAAGTGATTGCCGCTGGTATCTGGTATACCTCCATCTGTTCCCCGATCGCGTGAGTAGGTGTCGCAACCAATTGGCATGAATGAAGCTTCTTCTTGCGCGACACCGGAAACCGACATTGCTTCGGAACGGCATTCGCGCGCCACTACTTCCTCCTCCCGGGGGCCCGGAACTACGTCTTTCCCCTTCGGAAATCGGAAGTGCAGATTCTCCTAAATGGACGAGGCACGGTCGGGGGCCATTTCCTTCCAGTGTAAATCTAATCGCAGTAATGGCCACCAACCAACCAAGACTGTCCTCCAAGTGCCGTACTGCTTTATGGTAGTGGCGTCCGCCTCGTCGGCTCGTCAACACTCTACCACCAGCGTGCCTCGCCTCTACCCTGGAGCACTTGTGTTATTTTTGGCTGGCTGTGAGAGAATAAGCGCACAAATTACGTTATCCACTTCAGCAAGAAGGGAGAAAAGGGAGGCGCCACCCCATGTGTTGCCCTGTTTCTCATCTGCCCGGCGGCTACGCTTGCTCCTCTGCAGCACAAATAATAGCAAAACAATCCGATGAATCCCTTTTACGCGGACAACGAACTCCTGAGCCGGGCGCATGTATGCGAAAGCAAAACAAAACCAAACATAAATAAAGAAGATTCACCGGACACGGTACTTCCGGTTAAATTGCGCAATAATACACAGCCCACTAGCCCTTACCACCGTCCGACACAGTTCCCCGTCCGGGACAGGGGATTTGGGTTTGGAGAAAAAATACGCGATCCTCTCTCTGTTACCATCTTCGGTCGCCAAATGTGTGCGAGTCAAAGGAACCCGCGCCAATCCACGGAACTGGGCGGCGGTTGAGGCACGGAGGAGTTCTCCCATCGGAACAACGGAAGCAGTGTGTGCGATAGAAGTTGGGCCAAAACCAAAAAAAAAACAAAACTACATAACTAATCGCGCGAGGCGAATATCTCTCTCTCTCTCTCTCCCTCTCTAATGTTGGAGCTGCTGTTCTGCTGCTCCATATGGAGACATTATAGCAGCGGCGGTGGCGGCGGCGGTGGCGGCGCTGCAACAACCATAAGTGTTTCGTTGCACGTTTGCCGGAAGTTGGATGATTGACACTTGAGGCTTGCGAAGGGTGCTCTCTTAGTATACGTCGTTATTTTTGGTGCCCCGATCGGGAGGACAGCGCAGTCGACGGAAATGGCGGAAAATGCGACATTCGCGTCTCAAACAAATGGACACACGACGATGAAGGATTCATTCATGCTATTCCATAAACCGATTCATAGATTGATTGTGCATCCGCTGGCTTTTCTTTTATAAAATATCAATTTCTATATGATACGTTTCTAATACATTACCAGCTTCTTTCAACACTTGTTTCCTGGCGGTTAGTTTGTTTTACTGACCTGTAAATAAATAAAACAGAGCAAAACTATAAGTATTCATCATCTTTGTGGGAAAGAAATCACGAATCTCATTGGGTAATCCATCCATCTTCTTTTCCCATTCTATTTTCTAGATTTTCCAAAGCACCAACAAAACCAACTGATTGCTCAATTTTCAGATCCCCACAATTGAACGACCCCTCGGTGGCATTAGACGGCGACGACGTTGAGATGAAGCAATATCATCAACTCCATTCGGTGAATGGCGCGTTCCGCTTCTTCTTGGTGAATCATCCACTCTCAGTTTCGTTTCAATCCAGCGTGGGATAAACTCGACACACGGACACATTTTTCCAGCTTCATTTCGCTCGAGAGAGAGATCATATGGAAGTATGCAGTATCCCCCTATCCCATTGCAATTGGAATACTCCGATAGATTAGAGACCAAGAACAACCTCGGGCGGTATTGCTTTTTTGTTTGCTTCCTCAACAACGACAGAAAAACCCCCCAGCGAGAGTCGTTGTTCAAGCGCCTACTTCCGTCCGTGTGTAGTATCGCCAATTTTCGCGGCGTGGGAGATGGACAGCACAAATCTTGCAGCAGCGTGTGTGGTGTTGTGTGCATGAACGCATCATCAATCATGAACTTTTGTCCTGCCGCGAATTTTCATTCACCCTGACACACATCGATGTATGTGTTTTTGCTCCCTTTTATCCTTGCGATTTTGCACGAACGGGAAATGGAACGGAAGTTTAAAAAAAAAAACCGCCCTCTCTACGCTGTTTATTTTTCATCCTGCCAAAAATAGTCGATATCCTTCGGTGTTTCAATCAATTTTTCAAAGCACGATTTTCTTCTCAAACTTGTCGTGTAGGACACGGTTTCACATCAGACTTCCTTACTTCTTTTCCAGCCTTTGCGCAGCGAAGTCATTTTTTCCTCATTTGATGCTATATTTACATCCAACCAAAAATAGAACTAAGTGGATTGAAGTTAATTGAATAATATTTAATAAACGATATTCTTTTCCGCCACAAAATATTGTAAATTAATTATCCTGCTTCATCACCATGGAAAGTAGCTTCTACTAATGGATTTGCTTAAAGTCAAAACGGAATTAGGTTGAAGTGTTTTGCTACAAAATATTAAAGTCCAGTAATCACAACAAGAAGGTCGCGGAGAGCATAAGTGAAGAGGCAAGGGAAGAAGCAACACGACTGCGTCACATCCTTTGCTAGGGCATTGAAATATAGTTTTCTTTTGTAGCTTTCGGCTGACGTGCTCTGGGTGCGCTTGCATTCTTCTGCCTTTAGCGGTACTGCGGCATATCGCCTGAAAAAGATGGATTACTTCCTTCCTGCCACCAAGTTGCTCCTCTCCGTACACAGCCTCCGCACGATTCTCCAAAACTGTATCTCACCATCCGGTTCCCTTCGAAGGGGGCGCTCGGGAAATTCTTCCACACTCTGTTTTGTGATGTTGCTCCTTCGGGCCTCCTGTGGAGCCGATAGAACGCGCCACATTCGTCTTCTTTCAGGCGGTGGTGGGTGGGTGCCCGGCGTCTGCTGTCGTCGCAGGAAATGCCATGTGGGGAGCCCAGAATTATCCGACGGACGGGATCCAGGACGGGAAGGAATAAGAGATCGCGGCCCGAAAATGGCGGGACCGTCGTTAGTAGCAGTCCCCCCGCCGCCCCGCCGCCCCGCCGACATTCAGCCCGACGGGTGATTTTAAGAGGGGGGGAGGGCAAACATAGCACGGTTAGTTGGAACACAAAATTAGGCAAGAACCTACCGGCGGCTTGCACTCTGTCAAGATCACGAGGCGCACGCAAGCACGCACGCACGCACGCCACCAATAGGTGCCTCCTTCTTGTACCACACTTTGCGGCGGCAACGAAGACATTCGCGATCATCCTGGCAAGGCTGGGCGGAAATGCACCGAAAGTGCAGGCGGCAAGGGATAGATGCATGCGGCGCACCAAAAATAGAACCCCCTTAGAAGTGGCGCTCCTGTCGTGTGCTTCACAGTCCACTTTGCTTCCACTTCTTGCGCCAATGCCATGCGTGCCGCCCGACGAGGAAGAAGAGAACGCGGCAACAGACGCGACTGGTTGTTTCTTGCTCGCTTCTTCTTCGGTTGCTTTATTTCTGCCGTCATCTCCGGACTGCTGGGGGTCGTCGTCATCGTTGGTCCCCCCTCATTTTGGAGACACATTTATTTTTAAGACAATACACACACACTCACACACACACACAACGCACTCCGAAGTGCACCGTGGCGTGCCTACCACGGAACTGCAAACACAGACAGGATGCAGACGTGCTGCTGCTGGTTGGTTGTGACACACGCCGCACAGGGTCGGGAGCAAGAAGTCCCCACCGGGACCGGGGTAAGGATAGGGCAGAAAAAGAAAGGGCTTAGACAACATCCTCCCAACATTCTGCTTACTGGCGAGGATCGCGGCGCGAAAGATGGTAGCGCACGCACATCGCGGTTGTGTTTTATTTTTACTTCCGCCGACGTTAATGTTTACTCGCGCTCGTTGGCGACGATGCTGTAGTCGTCGTCGTCGTCGTCGTCGTCGGTGGTTCCAGCCGTATTCCTCGGTTTTTCCCTGGGTGTATTTTTCCGCTTGAGCTATCCATGGGGGGTTCGAAAAGGATGTTTTTTTTTGTCTTCAAAATTTATCCTCCATGTAGTGTTTCTGCGGAATTCATTTGGAGTTGCGTACAGGGAGGGTGGAGGGGGACATGTACCACGCCGGGGTTAGGGGGCAGACTGGGGGGGCGGGCTTGGTTGACAGTCGCCACTGTGACAGCACGCCGACGCGACCCCGGAGGTGTGCGCGTGTCAAGGCGATCGCGGTCGCATAGTTCGTGTCTATTTTGGGCGGGAAATTAAGAAAATCCCCCCAATGAAGGGGGCAAAAGTTGAGAGACCGTCTCGGGTTCGGGTGGGGGGTGGTTGGTGGTTGTAGAATAATGACACGGTCGCCCATAATCGTTTTTGTAATTTTCCTTTTTTTACCGTCGAGTTTCAACTGACAGATGTGTGATGAATAATTTCTTCTTCTTGGAAGAAAAATATCCAATAAATTGTTACGCTGAAATTGAGTTTCCCCAGTTTTTGCCAGTAGTGAATCTGAAGTTAACCGACTTTCTGTTGAGAATGCCGACGTCCTGAAGAGGGCTCCAGGTTACAACAAATGCAACACAGCAACATATTGCAAAAGCCTGAAGCGGGATTTTTTGTGTTTTCAAACATCCCTCTACTTTGGTTTCATTAATAATGTTTCTCCCTCTCTCCTACCACTTCCAGAGGGATCACGGAAACACAAACATACCGTTATGCGAAACGACGAAAATAACGCACATTTGCATTCGTCCCACGTCGAGCAGGCGCCTCATTTTGTGTGATTATTTTTTCGGCGCCTTTTTGGTCCGGTCCAATGACCCAGGAGCGCCAGGAGCGAAGGTTTCCCAAGGCGGAAAAAAAGGGGCATAAACAACCGGGCGCAGGCGCGCGTGCGTGACGTTGATCGCGAAACTGCAAAGCGTAGCATTGTTCGCACGGTTTGGCTTACGTGTTGCGTGCGATCGTGCACTGGGGAGGGAACGAGTGATACAGGAACTCCCCAAACTTCCCTTGGGTGGAGGAAAAAACATCGCCGGAAGAGGACGACGACGATGGGAGCACAAAATGTTATCAAATCAAAACAGGCTCCGTACGTGACACGCCGGCGAGCGCAGCACACACAACACAACCAATGCCATGGTTGGCCGGCAACAATGTGCCTGTGTGTGTGTTCGATTCGGAAAGATGTTAATTTTCGGACCGAACGGTGCGACAACGAACAACACCACAATCCAGCAGCCACCGATAAGGATGCGAGAGAGCACGAGGTAGGCACATTATTAAAAAAAAAGAAACAACAGCAGCACGAAAGGGAAGAAGAGGAAGCACAACAAATCATTCCACAGGGAGAGCCACAAAATTGCCGATTAGCAAAATTGGCAGCACACGATCTGTTCACAATGATTACAAGTTTGCAAACAAAAACAAAACAAAAACTTCAGTTCGGTCTGAGTTCCATCGTTGTTTACGTTCGACATCAGTCGATCGTTATATACCCAGAGCCAGAGCCAGAGCCAAGCTCACTTTTTTTTTTTAACGATCTCTGTTTTGCCACATTTATCGAGCTCCTTTTTCCTTCGGTACTTTGCGCGCGCAAACAGGAAGGATATCGTATCGAAGGCGCAAGGAGCAGCCACCGTGAGGGAGCATAACGAAGCAGGGGCAGATTGAGCCGAAAGAAAAATCGTACGCTTCTGGGCGTCGTGTTGTGGTGGCACACAACGGCATTGCATCGATCCCCGCATCCGAAGCAGTTCATCGAACTCGGTACACCCGCATACGCGAACGGATTTGCCGACAACAACAAACGGCAGTAGGTCCTTACTCTATACGTTGGCCATTTAATGCGCTTCTTGAACGAGAAGACACCGTTCTCTTCTGCAGTTAGTTTATTTTTAGCCAACTCTTAACTATTACTACCACGCTCGCTTACCTGGATCGGTAGAGATGACGTCGAGCGTGCCCAGGATCTCCTTGTAGTCTCGACACAGCAATTGCGGTGGCTGTGTGTTGATGATGTGCTCCAGAACCCGCGCGTAGCAATCTCTGCAAAGAGGGGGAAAGAAACGGTCAATAAAGCCCAGGAATTCATACCCAATAGAGTCCGTGGAAAGTGGAAAGATATTTGAAAAAATGCCTAAAACAGCGAAACATGAAACCCAAAAACCCCTATTTCAAACAGGCTACTGAATTCGTGCGAACCACGTTTTGCATACATTCTTGCAATTTCTATCTTACTCCCCAGAATGGCGGAGGCAAAAATAATAAAAACACACTCTACGGGGAGATCTAGCTAGCTGACACTCGAACCGGGGCCCTGCTCCTGACAAATTCCGATAATTGGAACGGTAAAAAGATTCCTGGCAGAGTAAAAACAAACCGATCTTTGGAAAAAAAAGGAAAGACTACATACACGACAGAGACAGAGGGATGGAGAGAGAGAGAGAGAGAGAGAGAGAAAGATAGAGAGAAAGAGAGAGAGAGAGAGAGAGAAAATGTAAAGGAAAGCGAACGAACCACCGACGAAGAAGTGGAAAAAACGCGCGCTTGGTTTCGCGCTTCGGGATCGGGTTCTTTCCTCCGGTGGACCACACCAAGGGAAATAAAATTTATCACGGAATCGGAAAGGAAAAAGAGGGAGGTGGGGGGAGGGGGGAAAGCCCCCCCGCGGTACCGGCCGAGCGTGGGGAGAAAGGAGGAGGATGGACCACACCGACGAAAGTGATGATGGAAGAAAAAAAAAGGACCGCTCAAAGCAAAAAACGGGGAAAGAAAAACACAAACCAACAACAGAACAGCGTTAAGAGGCGGCGGAGGATGTGGCGTAAAGGGAGACACGATAGATGGCCGACCACCGCCAGGCCCCTTCCCCCCACCACCCTCTCATTTCCTTCCCTTCTACGTGTCTTTTCTTTTCTCCGGAATGGGCTTCTTATATTGTTGTTAAATATGCATAAAAAGCTAACTGTAAAAAGTCGCCATCGGAGAGCTGTGGAATGTGGCAAGTGTTTTATTGGCATACCACCACCTCCTTTTCTCCTTTCTCCCGCCCTACTGCCACCGACCACCCGCTTCCCCACCTGCCCTCACAGCCCCTGTAGTCAGCCGCGGTCCGGCAATCCAGTCGCGCGCTCCAGGCCCCCAACAAACTACTTACTAACCGGTCAACATCGTCAACATCATCGATGTCAGTTTGGCATTCGCATCTGCCACACTCTTGATAAGCGAGAGAATGTGCGTTCTTTCTCTACCTTTTTTCTTCTTCTTCTTATTCTTCTTCTATCCTCCTCTCTATAGCTGTCTCTCTTGTGCTCACGCCAATACACTATGTGCCCTTCTATCGAGGCTCCTTTTTCCACCCTCTGCGTCAGTTTTCATCCCCCACATGCTCCTCCTTCGCTGCTGTTTTTCTTCCCCCTGTTGGCTTGGTCGTACGAGTGTTTTCCCTTTTCCGGGCGGCTTCGCTTGGGCTTTGGCTTGGGACCTCGGGAAGCACATTCCTCGGTACTGCGCTGTTTGCTACCACCGTTTTCGTTTGGCGCTGGCAAAGCCGGGGTGTGTGTGTGTGTGTGTGTGTGTGTGCCGCCGTTAGGTGGCATAAATACCTTTCGCGGAAATCGGACAATTCTTCGCTGATCCTCGCACAGAAAAAAAAAAATGACCAATTTCGTTGAGCTTGCCACTAAACCAGGCAAGGCAGGCGCAGTAGATACGCATCCTTGAATTATACTGTTTCTAAAATCTGCTTCCCTCTGTCTCTCTCCCTCCCTCTCTCTTCATTGCTGCTGGAAGATGCCCTTGAATAAAGCATACTGCGTATCCTTTTTTAATCCCTTTTTCACAGTTTATTCGGAGCCACACTACGCACAAACAAAATAATAGTTTCTCCGTTTAACATATTGTTATGTAAAAATCCTTCTTGTAAATGCCAGAAGGTTCGACGATAAACAATAAAAAACAGAACGCAGAACGCTGGGGCTCTTCGAAAGGAAAACGCCATCTACTCGGTTCTAGTGGGGGGAAAAAAAAAAGAAAAACAAAAAAGGCGGCAAGCAACAACGACGAGGAAGAGAAACAAAGCGCACAATAATGTAAAGAAAGCGTCGACGAGAGAAGATACGCGGCAAAGACAACACATTCCAACGGGAGCTGGGAAAGGGAAGGGGTAATAGCGAATGAGAACGAACGAAAGGGGGGGGGGGGGGGGCAAGGAGGGAATGAAAACCGCGAGAAGAAACACCCTCTTTCGCGGTGGATCCATGAACGAAAGAAGTAAAGTCTTGGCGATCGGAACTGTGAACGAAACACGAGACTCTTACTCTGACGACTGGCGGTCTCCCTCTGTTACTGATGTTCTCTGTCTCTTTCCCTCTGTTTCTCTCTGTTTGCAATACGATCGCCGCCACCCGTGCGTGTGTGTGTCTGTCGCAGTCTGCCCGAAAAGAGCAGCGCGAGTCTGCAGACAGAATGGAACGCGGTGTAACGAGTTTTTTCGATTCTTTACCGACCTTTTCTCTACGGACTCTTCCCCAGACAACCGCCCTCTTTCCCCGAGGCACCGGGGGCAACCACCACCATCCAATTTCCACCCCGGACCACCCCCACTGCAACCCCACCATCAATGGCGGGGATAGGAGAAGGAGTCCTTTTCGATCTTCTTGTTGAAGCTGTTTCTCCCTCTCTCTCTTTCTTTCTCTTCCCTTCTCTCGGTTGTGTTGTTTTTTTTTGTTTTCTCCTTCGCGAAGAAATGTAGTCCCGCTGTTTGGGGGGGAGGGGGGGGGGGATCCACAACAGTAGAGTGGTGTTCTCGTCGGCCCTGTTCGGTTCCTCTATTTTGATGTTCTCATCGTTCGGTCTTTTAATTTTTTTCCTTCTACGGGCGTTCATCACGATTGCTTCATTCCATCGCTTTCGCTTCGTTTCGGCGGTTGGGGGGCTTTCTCGCCGGGACCGCGGGACTGGTTTGTTGTTATTTGTTGACGCGGCCCTGCTTCCCCCCTTTTTTACTTCTCTTTCTCCCCCCCTCTCTCTCTTTCTCTCTCTCTCTCTCTCTCTTTCTCCCTGTCCCTCTCTTAGTCTGTTGGTTCAGTCGATCGCGTTTGGTAGCTCCTACGATGATGATGATGATGATCGTGCCTCTCGTCACGCGTGATGAGAGAGTAAAGGGCGACCGGGTGGGTGGAGAAGGGAAGCACCATCTTTTATGGCGCACGTATACGTATGCGGCTGTGTGTATATGGTGGGGTGGGACACAGTGTGGAGAAGGTATTCGGGTATACTTTCTTCGAGTTCCTGCCTTTCCCTCTCTCTTTCCACTTTTTGCCATTCGGGAGATATTTTATTTGCCCACCATTCCACCCCCCCCCCCCGTCCCCCCCCCT
>JAOEFI010015589.1:0-12479 GCA_034621735.1 Anopheles plumbeus | reverse complement strand
ACCACTTTACCTTCATGACCGTTTTCCCGGCACTAATCGAGAAGAAGCACCCGGTGGTGGTGGTGATGGTGGTGGAGGCAGGCGTGGCCGCTGCCGCCGGCATGCCGTTGCATTCCCGGACGTCCTGCGCCGCCAGGGACGAGCCTCCGCCGCCGTTGTCGTCGCCGTCGTCGTCCTCCAGGAGCGTTTCCAGCTCGGGGCGCGCGACGCCACTGCGTTCGTTATTATTTATATCCTTACGTCTTCCCGGGAATGGCGCTAATCTTCCGGCGCTGCCGGTGCCGAAGCTGATTTCGAAATATATGGGGAACATAGTGTCCCGGGTGGTACCGTACGCGTCTCGCACGCAAAAGCACGAAGCACGTGTTCACATTCGGCGGCTGGCGGGATGTGGAGGTTGAAACTGTTCGCCCTCGGTTCGCCAAAACTAACAAACTCTACTCGGTGCGGTCGCCACACTACTGTCTCCGAAACTCTTGTTTAATCGACTAGAGTGCGTCACAAGCACACCTTATACTGGCCGGCCTCAGGAATAATGGTGAATGGGAGTAATCTGGTAATGTCTGTTCCGAACACCGCACACAACTGCTGGCATCCCCACTGGAGGTCGCGCCAAGCCACTGCAACCCGGGACGGTGACCGGTTCCGTTCTGGCGCGCCAATCTACATCACCGAAGGCCTGGTGCCAAGGGTTCAAAAAACATAAAACCCAGCCGGAGCCCGGAACATCCTTTGCCATTCCATTTATTGAATTTGGGACGGTGTAGGCGAACACAGACACATACACACACACACACACACACACACACACGTGCACGCACACGTGGAACGAAAAACAATCCATGTTGCCATGGTGGTCCAATCACGGACGGGCGCTGTCTTCCCCCGAAACTGACAGGACCGGTATGGGCGGGAGTAGCGAAAGGTTGAAAAGACTGAAGTGCAAAAAAAAGAAACCGAAGTTGTATCGAAGCCCGTTTATTGAGCATTTGCTTTACTGTGCTATCTGCTGCGCAACGCTTCCTTGTTTTCTTCGGCTGGTGTTTTGGCTGTCGGCCATTAAAAACCCGAAAATGAAGCAACTCTCGCCCCGGTTCGGTTGGTTGCATGCGAATCCGGTCATGGCCAGACACGTCGCAGAAGTGGCGGCGTATTTATTTCCGTTACTATGGCAATAATATTAAGTCTTTAGGCAACGATCCAGTGCGGCCCCGGGAGTATGGTTCCTAAGCATCCGCGAGGCACTGTTTGACGGAATCAACAACGTGTCATGAGTGACGATGAGTCGGTAATCGCTGGCAGAAACGCCATGACCCTTGTATTATGCTTCCCACTTTCTTCGGTTTTCTAAAATGAGCCAGCACATGCATGCTTGGAACGGAGAAAAACACGAAGGTATACAGGAGAACCGCTTGCAACCATGCACCCGGCAAGCGTCCCAACCCAAGCCGATCACGTCCCAACACAGCTTGGGAGTCGAGCCAGCGTCTGGGGCCGACCGGTGTCATGATGGAAAATCCGCCGTACAGCACACTGTATCCCAAATGTACGGTCCAGTCAGCAGTGTACAGTAGGTTTCCTGGGATGGCTATCGGTTGACAACGCAATGGCGATGCCGGTGGGACTAATCTGTCGGAGAAAACCTCATCCTCCAAACTCCATATTTTTTCTCTACCTGTCTACAGTTTTTCTTCTTCTAACTGCTACAGCTACGCGGACGGGCTACATACATGCTTTTTCGTAACCTTGCATCTGTTTGTGGGCGGATGGTCGGCGAGGATTCGTGGCGCTTTTGAATTGGCTGCACTTACACGGGACAGGTTGGCGGGTGCCTGGGCGGTGCCGTCTTTGCACATCTCGACGTCCTTCGTGGCCGGCGGCGGCATGCCCACCTTGTTCAACTCCAGCAGTGTGTCCAGCTCGATCTCTTTGCCCTTCGACTCGCCGCGCTCGTACCATTCGACGGTCACGGAGCGTGTGGCCTCGTGGAACCGCGAAATCATCGCCGTATGCACCCGACCTAGAAGTGAGAGAAAGCGGGGAATTGAAGAGTGAGCGCACGTCAGATCTAGCAAGGGGGAGATGTCCAACAGGAAGGTGTAAGAACTAGCGATAGAACAAATCCAGTCGAAGTAACCGACAGTGAGTGGGTAAACGAGAATTGAAGGGATGAAGATGTCTTTTGTCAAATAACTGGCGGTATCTCCGGTTCATTATGTTATAGTTCTCAGTGTTGACTGTAACTAACTACAAGTTAACGATCAGCTGCGAAACCGGCAGAGAAAGGAAGGAAAATCGCCACTCTGTGCTCTGGGCATTGTTCGCAGTACCCCAGGCAGGTATTGATACCGCTGTGGATTCAGTGTGGATTGGGGGTGAAGTTGACTGGAGCAAATTACATTTCTTTCTTCGCGTGCAGTTGCTACACTGACTGCTGGCGTTGCTGCCATTGCTGGCACCATCATTGGTCGGGCGTGGTTGATGCCGTTTGCTTCTCTTCCCAGTAGCAGCAGCAGCTGCTGCAGTTCCAGCGGTGCTGGTGGTGTCGCTGCCACTGATGCTCCTGGCACCACTTGTTGCAGCGGCTGCTGCCTTAATGCTTCTACCAACGGCACTCGTGGCGTCGGACTCCGGCAAGGCCCGCCCGCCGTGCGAGCATTGTGGTGGCGCGCGGGCCGCGGCCTCCGTTAGCACCGCTTCCGCCGGCGGCACCACAACCGACGAGGCCCCGGACTGATGCTGGGGGGCCATGGGCTGCGCAATGGAACGGGATTTGTCCCTCTTCGACGTCGTTTTACCACCCCCGAACAGGCTGCTGAGTCGCTTCTTGAACCAGAGCATGCTGGATTCGCGCGGTGGCCTACGAGGTAACGTGGAAACAACAACCGAGACTAAACCACAACTACTACTGTTTGTGCAACGGTGCAACGATTACACTTCTCTGCACTGGCACTTTCTCCGCGAATGTTGGGCACACCACTTCCAAGGATTCTAGCACACGAGACGGTTACCGATGTGGTGCGTGGATGGTGAAAGCGTAACACATCGGCTACTACTGGTGTTGTCTGGTGTGCACCACTTGTGGCACCACATTGGCAGACCAGATGACCAGATCTCTCTAGAACTTCGTGGACACCGGAAGCCAACGGAAGGACGACGCTAATCGCGCCAATAGCAGATGCGTTCGTTTCAATTCAGGAAGCCACCATCAATGGTATGGTGCTGCCTCTGCTGCTGTTGCTGCTGCTGCGGCCGCTACACCGTGGGTCGGTTAATACTGACCCGTCATCGAACGGAGTAGGGAGTTACTGGCGAGTACTGGCGCGGACTCACAGTGGCGCGACCCCGAACACGGAACCCAAAACAACAGCCACCAACCGACCGACCTCCAGCTGTCGTCATTCAACAAATCATACTTCACTCACTCACTCTTTCTTCCCCCTATATATGTCTATTTTATCCCCCTTTCTCTCTCCCCGGCGCTATCTCTTTCTCTCTCTCTCTCTCGCTCTGGCTCTCCCTCTCTCTTACTTCTCCGCCGCAGCGTTCATGCTCTGTTCCCCAGCGAACCGGTGCGCCTTTTTTGGTGTGCACTGCCAGCGAAGTTTTGGCAAGGGGACCATAAAACTGTTCATCGCACACAGTCGGACCCTCTTCGTCACCGTTCAATCGTTCCTCCCGTCCGCGGCCAACCTCGCGAACCGGAGCGGCACAAAACGACGACAACAACCAAAACGCCCAATGACAAGTAAATGACCCGATGACACGAATGTGCAATGATCCGATGGCGGTGGCGATGTCACGCCTAATACGCTGATATGAGTCCGCCGATTCAGTCCGACGACGATCGAACGCACGCTTTCGCGAGAGTCACACGGTTCACGCAGTGTGGGATGTGTGGGATCCCTCGCACGGCCGAACACCCACTCTAGCGATCCGCTGCGCTTGGTGCAGTGCCACATATATCTGTGTGGCGCGCACCGAGGTCCGAACACACTGTCACCTACCGTCGCGTACTTCCGATCAACTAACCGGACATGTACGGGCGACGCCGTTGATAGTCCGCGAGGTCTCACACCAACGGCTGCCCCCATTACTTCCATTCCAGGCAGCTTCGTTTCGCTTCTGCTTTGCCCTTTTCCCCGAAGCTCCTCTCCGTCGCCGGGAGAAGGCTGGCGGGGAGAACCATCTGTTCGACTTCGACTGGCAGGTATAGGCAGCGCACCAGGCAGAACACGACGCGACAATACGACATTCGAAGTGTTCCCTGCTTCCCGGCTCGTCTGTTTTCCGCCGCACCCGTGTGAACCAGCCGGGTTGCCATGAACCTATTGCGTGTTCAGCGTGCACCGTTGGCCTCATCCCCTTTCAGCGCCTCAGGGATAGTGGTGTCGTATCGTCCGCTATCCTTCCGAGGGGAACATCCCCACCTTCAATGAACTGTGCTCGTGCGCCTCCTTCTTGTCCGACGACGATATATATATATGTATATATATATATAAATCCAATTCCGTGGGAAAACACCACCGCGCGTAGACAACCGAACCGTGACGATAGTAATAAAAAAGCGAGTAACTAAATAAATAAAGTTCCGCGGTTGATGTCCGCTCTGTCTTCATCGTTCATTGGCCCCGACCCACTCCTTTCTTCCGGCGTTGTAATAGAGAGAAGAACAACGCGAACGGTAAGGCCCAGTGCCTCACTAGTGGAGTTGCGGGGTTGGCTAAGATCGAACATTTCCGTGTGGAGTTCGACAGATGGATTTCGTACAACATCTCTCAATCTCTGTACAGTTATTCTCGCCTCAAAGCAGTCGGAACTACGGAAACCGAACTGAACGGAGCACGAAGGGCGAGACTGTCAGGACAGTCTTCTATCTTGACGATCGCCCATTACCGCTTCGCCCCTATTGTGCTATCCTGCGTCACATTGCGTGTGTATCCTTGTGGTGACGATTTGTGCTTCGCTAGCTCGTGGTTCGTGCGTCGACTGTCGTCTTCCAGGTGTTGCCTCTTCTTCACGGTTGGGCCATTTTTGTCCCCAACTCCACTCGCCTCGTGTGGTTCTCTAGCAGTTTTACGTCCTTTTTTTTCCGAACTAATCGAACCACCCCTCAAACCAAACTCGTCCAGTTCCGCGTCAGGCCGTCCGCCCCGAAAACATGGTGTATAATGGTTTCGAAGAAATTATGTATTAAACCCGTTGGACGAACGAACCGACGGCTTGCGAACACTTGAAAGCTCAACATGCGGCCATAAAACCTCCCTAGCCGGTTTAGAAGCGGAGGCTTGTGTTCACTATTTTTCTTCTTTTTTTCTAATATTTTGTTCAGTTGTTGCCCTCTTCTTGCTTTTTCATTTTCATGCATTTGTTTTACAACACAATAAATACTGAAAGGGTGCGAACGAGAGGGAGCATGTTTTCACTGGCACCTAGTTTGTGTAGGGATTTCCCTTCGTAAAACTTTTCCATGGATTTATCATGTTTCCTATTTTTCCCACCCCACACCTGCGCAAAAAAGTGTGTCTGTTTTGTTTGTGCAGTTTCTCTCCCTCTTCTTTTTCTCTGTTTCTCTCTTTCTCTTTCGCACACACACACACACACACACACACTTTCTCTCTATCACCCTCGCTCTATGTATAAAATGCTCCTAAATATTTGATCAATATTAGCCAGCAATAATGCACACCTATACTGAAGCAAGAACCGCTTTCCTATTCTATCGATTTATTTCTTTTTTCTTGCGGGCACTAGTTTAAAACTGTTAAATAAAATGTATAAAGGGGAAGAAGAGACAAAGATAGAAAGCGAGAGAGAGAAAGGGAAAGAGAGGGGGAGGTTGGGTGGGGGAGAGAGCGACAGCGAAGAACTAATGAGTCATGTCACATACACTTCCGGTTCAAAGACGGGCCCCTATGCAGCGCACGCTGCAGTGTTGTAGAGATGAAAATTAGCCTTAAAGGAACTAAACGTTTGTACGGACTGGCGAGAGAATGGTACCACCCAATGGTTGGGCCCGATCTCCTGCGCGCGTGACACTTGTGCATTCGCGACGGTTTGAAGGAAGGCCCCGCTAGTTCAAGTACATTTGCTGGTGCTTTTCACCTCGTTGCAGCGGCAGCCGAAGAAGGAAGGAAAATGGTATATTTCTCCCAATGGTTCGGCTCCACGTAATCGGCATAGGCGCCGACAAGGCACGCCACCGAGCCGTTCATAACCTTGAACGACCAATTGCAAGGGAAGCAACGACGAAAAAAAAAACCTATGGCAACTAGAAAGGGAACAGTAGCTGCCGCAAAACTTCAGGCCGAGAGGATCTGGTCAACGTTCGTGGTTCGGATTTGAAACCAAAGGCAATCCGCAGAGTCCTCACTCTTTATGGCTTTGATGCAACGCTGCAGCGCTGGCGCACGGTTGCAAACGAAGAAAGCAGGATACATGTTGTCGCAACATAAGAAAGAAGAGGCTAACAATGTGGACGAAAAACATTTTTAAAAAAACAACAAACACAGTTGTTTTCGTGTAGACAATGAAGAAAGAAACGCACATCGCGAGCAAGCAAGACAAGCGCAGGACTCGAATGTCCCTGCAGCAGCAATCCTTAAATGGTGTGCGTCCTCCACACGCTGCCATTGTCCCACCAACTCCCCACTGACGAGATGCCACATGCAGGAGCCGCTCGGTGGCCGTGAGAGACCTATTTTTGGGCCTTGCGACGAACAGCCGCTCGTTATGGGACGACCTTCCGCCGGACGCGGCCGTGAACGAGCTGGCGACGGCACGACAGGAGCACAGCGGAAGTGGCCGAGAACTTCGCCATAGACGTCAATTCATAATAACAGAGCTACTCCGTAACAACACGGAAGGCGCTAGAATGGTGGGAAAGTGGCCACCCAAACGGCAATCGAGCCTATCAGGTCATCGCTTGGCAAAAATGTGGCTGGCAATATTTATCTTGCAAGCAACCAATTCGATAGATACTTCAATTGCCGTCGATACACGAAACATACTAGATCTGGGCGAACCTATTTGGTAAGGCCAGATAGGCCACACGCTAGTGAAGCCGAGAGGTTCATCAATCAGCCCAATGTATGGTTTCGGTTTTCGTCCGTTCAAACGATTAAAAAGTTACGTGAAATACGTTATTGGATTCGGCTTTCTAATATTCATTCACTATATCAAGATAATGTATTGTTTAAACTAAATCTAAATTGGAATTTTGCTTCTTTACCGCAATGACTACGAACTACCAAGAGCCTAGGAGCTAGTTACCAGTAGCAATGATAAATGTAGGTAGAAAGCAATGGGGTCGCAACTCGTCGCATCCTTTTTATATTTATAAGGCCCTAGTTTCATAATTACCATCGGTAGGAACTCGAACGAGTGCCCTCGAAACGAATCGAGAAAAATATGGCATTGCCGTTCTCGCTTCGAGTGGATGAAGTTTCATCGATTTAAGCTAGCTGTCAAACAGATCAAACAGGCAGTTGCAGATATAAACAATCACAATAAAACAGTTTTGTTCGACCGCTCGGTGCTGATTTAAGCTACTTCTGGTTTCCCTAAAAGATGTTATTAGATCACTTTTAATAATTTGGTTCAATACTTACAGATTCTCATTCATTGTTTTGAATGTCACTTACTTTTTTTTTAAATTATTGTGTATGTTCAGAACGAAATCAAAATAAGCGTCCAAAATGAAAGCCAGTAAACGAATGAACTAAACATGAGGAAAACATGAGACGCTATCGTTTTACCCGTAAAACACAGGAAAACTACGAAAAATAAAATGGAATCTATTCTGAATCTAATTTGAATGATCCATTACTATTAACTCAGAAAATGATGGATTTTTTTGCAATTCAACTTCTTAATTTAGTTGGAAAACCCCAAAAAAGTACTACTTTCGTAATTATTGACAAAATGTAAGATCCAAACGGAACATTCAAATTGGAAACGTCACATCGATTCTGACACATCTAAACCTGTTTGACGCGTCGACCGTGTGTTCGATACAAAAGCGAGATGTCATAGCACGTTTGGTTGAATGTGGTAGAAAATGCAACATGAAACACAATGTTTAACAATTTATCGTAAAAGTAGGCGAACAATGAATGTCTATAAACCATCTGTGGATAATATTCTATAGGTTCGAAATGTGTCGTGTTATTTCCTATACTGCATGGAAAGTTGTATCGTTATGCACGAGGTCCATATAAAAAAACTTACACAAATATAGATACGGATATATAACTCAAAAGAAGGCGAATAATGACGCACGAAAGAAAGATTCGAGTGAGCACCATCTCGCATCATAAAGTATACAAACTTTAGGGTTTAGATTAAATAGTATAAGGATAAGTAGTGTATTCTTTTACTTCCCTTCTCCTAAACCGGTACAACAAACGGATATCCCTGCAATTTTGACCCTTTTCGCTGTGTGACTTCCTATAGAGTGGGGCCCTGTGATGTCCAGTTGCCCAGTCTTGCCCATATCCGCATGGTGCCAAGCGAAGAGTTCCGTGTCCCCAATGATGGCAGTTGGCCAAATGGGACATGGGAAGCTGTACGTTAGTGTGTGCATGGCATCAGCTTAGTCTAGATCGCTGCCAGCTTGTACGTGGTAAAGCAGAAGGAGGCGGCACCCGCACTGTTGACATTTGAATTTGACAAGTCAGATTGGTTGCTATAAAATGTATTTGCCAAAAGGAGGATATATAGGCCGGACGGCTACGCTGGAGAACGGTCTCTCAGATTTCAACCGACAAGGAAAGCACAACGTAGGTCAAAGTAAGAACAACGTGACAAAGGAATAAAACCTCCACTATTTCCGGAAAACAGACACACACAATGGTAGCTGCAGTCGGTCAATCTTGCTTGTTTGCTAATTTCATGAACAAATAAATTGCATCTTCCAGTTGTCCGAGCAGAGTGGTAGAGTAAGAGCGTAATTTTACCATTAAACCTTTTTTTTTATTTATCGTTCAGTGCAAAAGCACACGTCGTCCACATGCAGCGCGACTGACAACGTTTTCGAATTACTTTACAATGGCTGGTGCGTACGGAAGCCAACCCAGCTTTTTTTTGTGTGGGAAGACTCGTGCGAGCAGCTGGTAACGAACCCCGGCGGTCCTCTAACGAACAAAAAACGTGACGTCAGATTAGGATTTTGTTTTTGTAGCTATTTATTTGAAGAGATATTTTACACAATACATATAGTAAGACTAATGGTGAACGTTATGGTTTCATGTAACGCATTTTATTTATTAGGAAGATGCAATTGTTTCGCACGAAACGTTTTCAGGTTCGAAAACAATTATTTTCAAGACAAGAAAGGTTGCAAATGTAAAATGCATGTAACAATCCCCATATGATCCCCACATTAACTCCTCCTAGTTACTTGAACTTGAGTATTTTAGATGTGGTTGGAGTCAAGTAATTTTAAACTGAACCTTCTCCTTGTGTAGAGAAAAAAAACCAACTTGAGCAGACCAGCATCGGAGACGGCAGACGACAGTAGCCCGAATGGAAAGTGGAATGAGTAATTTTAGGCGGAAATCTATCGATTTTCATTGGATCGGTGGTCGGCCTTGGGACAGTATTGCAGCAACAGTCTCGCTCTTCCTCATCCCGCCACCAGGAGGGAATGACGGTGGAATTCATGACGGAGCAATTGTGACTGAATTCGTTGTGCTCCATTTCCTTTCCCACTAATTGGTAGCACTTGTGCGTGCCTGTGTGTGTGTGTGTGTGTGTGTGTGTAAGCGTGTGTAACAATTATCATCACGCAGTAGGAGCACTTTTTGACCCAACGCCGAAAAATATACTTCAAAGTGAGGTAATAAAGAAAAGAGAAGAAATAACCCCCTTTCCGCTTCGTGAAAAGTCGTGGAATTTGCAAAAATGTGTGTCTCGACGGAGCACAAAAACAAGGCGAGCAGTTATGACCAGAGGCTCGCTTTTGACGTTCTTTGTTGAGTTGTGCTATTGCTCAAATATTACTGCGATTTCGCAACGTTTGATCGCCTGAGACTGATTGTTTTGGTAACAAGACACGGACTGGCGTTTTTACACCGTTGAAAAGAAACAGCACACAGCATGGTGGACAGAACGGCCACGGGTAAAACAGACGAGATGTATGTTACACGTCACTTCAGCGGCGCAAATATTAAAAAGGCACAACCGTTTTTTGCTGTTTTGCGTTCTGCTTCTTCTTCTCTGACCCGTTCAAGGTAGAGCACGTCGTCGTGCTGACATGGCCGGGGCACCAATAACTTTCCAGGATGCTGCAGCTCTCCACTCCCGGCAGCACCCGATATCCCTCAGGTTCTGCTCCACTTGGTCCAGCCATCGAGTTCGCTGGGCTCCTCTGCGCCTCGTGCCGAGCGGGTCGCTGGTGAGCACCTTCTTGGTGGGGCATGAGCCCGGCATCCTCATGACATGCCCTAACCGGATCCTACCGGCCTTCGCCCCCGTCAGGATATCCGGCTCACCAAACCGCTCAGCTAGCTCGTGGTTCATTCTTTCCTTCGACACGTTCTGCTCGTACACGCCACCAAAGATCGACCGGAGCACACGCCTCTCGAAGACTACGAGTGCGTTTGCATCCTCCGTGAGCAGAGTCCAAGAGTCGTGCCCGTAGAGGCCGACCGGCCTCGTCAGAGTGCGGAAGACTGCGCAATTCGTGCGGGGTAGCTTCCTGGATCTCAGGAGTTTATTGAGCCCATAGTAGGCACGATTCCCCTGGACAATGCGTCTCCGGATTTCGCAGCTTACGTTGTTGTCCGAAGTTGTGACTGTGCCAAGATAGCAGAACTCCTCTACTACCTCGAAGTCGTCGCCGTCCACTGATACACTGCTTCCCGGTCTGGCTCTATCACGGTCAGAGCCACCGACAAGCTGGTACTTCTGCATAATGATACTCCAATATTTGGATAAAACACTCGATAAAACAAGTCTGTGTTTAAATCAGCATAGTTTGGTTTTTGCGCGCGTTAATGCATTTCGCAAGGTTAAAGTGTCCGAGAAGGAAAGGTGAAAAATGTGACAAAAAGAGACGTGCGCACGCATACCGCAGGTGAACGCAGACACCAAAAAACGAAAACAGCTTGTGCGGAGAAAGAGAAATAAGGTCGAGAGAGAATGCGATTTGAATTCAAATCGCAATGCGATGAATCGATGGGCGCGGAGCGTGTGGTGGGAATGGGGGAGGCAGATCAGATCGGTCGTCAGCCGATAGGCGCGGGGTGTGGGAAGAAATCGAAGTGACTGGGTGAGAAAACGAAACAGTGAGCTCGTGTGACTGATGAGGTGGAGAAGCAGCGAAAGAGGTAGTGAATTCAGCTCGCGTGGGGGTTTTGAAAATCTCGCCATAGTGAGTAACCCATCATTTGTTGGTAGGGCAAGGTGCTCCGAGAATGAGTGGTTCTGGCGGCAATGTTCGGAGGCTATTCGGAGCGGCTGACGGCTGTTGACGCTGATTGGCGCGTTATCCAGCACGAAGTAGAGGAGGTGAAAACCCAATACGATGCCCCCACTCACGGCGGCGCTAATTTGAGCGATTTTTGAAGGACAGGGTGCACCTTGTCCCCGGTAGGTGCTTGCTTCATGTGCTCGGAGTGGAGTCTATCATGGTGCGCGAATGCAAAGTTAGCTGCAGCTGCTGTTATGAAGAAACGGTTTGCGTCTCCGAACAATAATAATAACATAATAAAATTTATATAATATAGTTATTTATATTGTATTTATATTTATATTATATTTATATTTATATTATAATTTATAAATATAAAATAATCAATTAATTTAAAATGGGACAAAACGAAAAGGTGCACCCTGTCCTTCAAAAATCGCTCAAAAGAGCGCCGCCGTGAGTGGGGGGTCAAGAGATTTGTGTTTTACCCTTTCGGTAAACGAACTTTCTTTATATACCTTGTTACAAAACATAAGATAGCATGCCTAGTGCCTTCTCCCTCTCGCGCTTCTTTAACGGCAAAAGGAGGACACAAGAAGTCCTCAAGCAGCTAATTTGCGGAAGCATTGCGTGTTTGCATGCAAACCTTCCAAGAGGGTGTCACATCCTGCCAAGTGGGCATTTGGCTGGATGTCAAATTTGTCGTTTGACTATGTAATGTTTCAAGATACCCAGTTGGCAAGAACTGTCAAACTGGCCTATTTGTCTTAGGAATCTCTCCCGCACTATATGCTGCCCACACCCTTGGCCTATCATTTTCGATTTGTATACATCCTCTGCGCGTCGCCCTCACATGCCATCTTTTTCTAACCTTCACTCAAAGATTTTCGTTCTCACTATTCTGGCACTTAGCGAATCTGTCGCCCGTTCCAAACGCTCGATCGATGGACAAGGGTGGGAAGGTGTGGCAATTTTGTCTCTACCTCACATTCTCTGCTCTCTTTCGCATGCATTCGCACAGCGTTCCACGCAGTGTGCATCGCGTCATATGTTCGGAAGGAAAATG
>JAOEFI010015588.1:0-10958 GCA_034621735.1 Anopheles plumbeus | reverse complement strand
TCATTTCGTTCTATCTTCAAATCTGCGATTGATCGGGTTCCCCATTCGTTACATCTTACTAAATTATTTAAATTATGCATCGATAGTTCTGACTGTTATTTTTATCTTCACTTCTGTCCCAGTTCTGACATCAGTTCTGAGACAGTTCGTATAGCTCGACCGCTCGGCCGCTACAATAGATAAACAAAACGGATTTAGTTAACCAGCACAATTCACCAAGGTCAACGAACACACTAATAAAGACAGCATGGATGTACGAAATCCGCACTTGATAATGATTGTAAGTTCCTCTAACCGATCGGCAGTATTTGCTGCATGCTGCTGGTTTACGGTTCTTCTGCTGAATCAGTTGCTGCCGCAAGCGCTGCAGTTCTGTTGGCCATCCGCTTATGCAAAATACCGTTCGCGCGCGCGTTATTGATAATTCATCATCTGGACGACATCTTCTTCAATCCAAAAAGCAGAAAATGGAGTTAAAAACTGTTTTAAAGAAAGCCTGCACTTACCAGGCCATTTCACTTGAACAACACAATTCGGCACTTTGACATTTTCGCAAAGCGTTACACAGCGAACAAAAAATCCCTCCGACATGGACTACTAGATCGAAAACGTTAACTGCAAGAGCAAGAGCATGGCTGGTGGAGGAGATGCACCTCCGCTAGCGTGTACGGATGTAGCGTGTACTCCAATACATACACAAATCAGCTGATTTCACTCAACGCACTCATGTTTTGATTTGCTGAGTACATACCAAACGCGTAGACCGCACAAACACACACATTGACAATAAAATCGATTAAAACAACCGATATTAACGAAACATTTAAATACATTACTTTTCTCATGCACACGGTCTGAAGATTTGGCTCCTTGGGTGGCACTTGGCGTTTGACATTCGCTGCGGCTGTCATACCGTCCGGTAGATCCAGGTGCGACAGTGTTAGGGCATATATGGCATATAGGCTTTCAGCGATCTCACTCCCGCACACTATATTCGAGTCACTCACTGGCTGGTTGGTAGGTAAATGAATTTTTGGGCAGGTCGGAACTCTGAACGCTACTACATTTGCGCCATATTGAACCAAGATCGCAGAATGCATTCATTTTTTCTCTGTCGCTTTTGGTTTTTGGGCTGATGAAAACTTTTATTAAGCTTTCATTTTATCATTGGTTTTTTGTCCATCGTGACATACGTTGCAAGCAATTTCAGCTTGATAAATGTCAGCTGATAATAATACTTTTAAGAGTGCTTGACGATATACGTACGATTTTCCACCTGGCACGTATAATCACAGACACACACACGGATACATACGCGCTCCATGCACGCAGCAAAACTATCGCAGCCGACATCGCTTTGCCCCTCACGTAAAAATCGGACGAAACCACAACCGTAACCCCTGTGGACATAAAAATGATCATTTTGATTCCGGAGACTGATTTTGTGCTGCGAGTGAATCCATAGAAACCGAACAGGTAACTATAGTGCGATAAAAGTTACGTAGCAAAAAGCGGTGATCGTGAGCAGATTCTACTTGGTGATTCGCAAAACTGTGTAGTGGGAATGAGAAGTGTTTTTGATTTTGGTATGCTCCCATTTACTCCAGGATTGCCCAAATCTTATTACTTGGCAGTGGAAGTGAATTTAAGATCGTGTGAATAGCTTAAGCTATGTAAATTAATTGTTTGTACGGCTTCTTACGCTCCAGTAAGGCCTGGTTGCGGCGTGCTGCGGCCGTCCATATATTGTCATACTTTAGTAATGTCGAAAACCATAATTGAAAATTCAGATAAAAGCAGGAATAGTTGAAAAATGATCTGGCTCGAGTCGTGGAGAACTTTAACTATTGCTCCTTCATGAATATCCAACATCAAAGTAATTTAATGGAAGCGAGCATATTTCCATCGACTTACTCGGTAACACAGAGAAAAGAAACATAATCTCGCCATTAACTGGTAAATGTGTTTCTATACATTTTGTTAAAATAGTTGCATGGAGGTACCTACTGATTACACAAGGAAACAATCAAAATAATCGGCATTGCAGAATTGCAATGTTCCGAAAACGTTTGCTTCATGTTTTGGTGCGATTATCGTTTTAGCATAACCATAAGGAAGTGGTGTATCATAAAGTTCTAGGACGAAAAGCTTAAATTGAGTACAAAGCGACCTTTGGTACTCCTCCAGCTCCTTGTAGTTCTGCTTCGTAGTGGCAGTATTACTAGGACACCTCAATGGAACTTGACCGGGAACGGAACCATGGCATCAGCAGTGGCGATGATGATGGAGGACGAATAAAACACTCCAAGAAACGGTTACGCAAGGGCAGAAAAAGATCAAAGAAAAAGCGGCGGGACTCCACGACAGATGCGGACGACCTTTCTTCCGTTTCTTTCTGCAACGAAACCAAACAACGTTCGCGGTCACGTAAAAGGGGCGAGGGAGACCCACCGCACACATACGACGATAGCAGCGGGGACGGCCCAGGTGACCTAGCAGGTGCAACCGGATTTTCGGGATCCAAATCTGGCGTCGAGTATTCGGACGTCAGCTCGGATGATTTTTCTGCACCAGAAGCGGGTGAAATCGAAACAGATGCCACGGATGCCGGTGCATTTGAGGGTGGTATGGAATGTGACAATGGTAACATGTCGCCGTTAAGCTGCGTCGAGTCTGAAGAGGCCGACAGAGGCATAAACAATCCCACTGGGAGGAAAGGCCATTACGTAGGACATCGTAGAAAACCCGAAATCAAATTGCACAGCGATAGTCATAGTAAAGCTAACGTGCATCGTTCTGGGTTGAAACGTTGTAGCCGCGAACCGTCACAGAAGGCGGAAGTGAACACTTGTAGCAACACGCCGTCTTTTGGGGAAGTGATGCGAAGTGGTACAACATGCGAAAACAGCATTGTCGTGCCAGTATCGTCGATCAGCTCCAAGCAATCGTCGTGTAGCTCAAAACGTATGAATTCCGTTTCCTCTGAAACGTCAATGAAATGCCACGGCCAGAAGCGGTCCGTGAGTGCATTACGAGATGTTGGTCAACGTTGGTGTTCGAAAGAAAAAGCCGATGGTGATGAGTATGGTGGATGTATTAAGGAGATAGGCGCTAGAAGACCAGACGGAAATAGTAGCAGCGGAACTGACGAACTGGATGAAGAAGAAGAGATCGCAGATGATGACGAGAAGGAAATGAAATTCACAGAAGAGACGTCGGTGCCTAGCAGGAAACGTATAAAAAAGAGCAAAAAAGAAAAGAAACACAAGAAACCCAAGAAGTCAAAGAAGCGCAAAAAAAAACAACGCACTAAATCAATATCGAGCATTGAGACGATCTCGGAAAGTGAGGGTTCACTGCTGGAATCCATGACTCCTCCACTGAAGCAACCACCGATATACGGTGGCAACGTTGGTGGTGGTAAGTCGTATACTCCGGTTCGCAATGAGACAAGTCTCACTCCGGATTCACCAGGTAAGATGTGTTTATTTGAGTCAACACAAATCCTCCGCTTCCGGAACACATGTAATTTAATCCGATGTTGTTTCTTTTTAATTTTAAGGAACACCACCTCTACTAGAACTCAACGACTCAACGCGGCACCCTTTTAATAGTCCTTACGATAGTCATGATGTGGTACTGGGGAGCAACAGCCCCACAAAACGCGATCGTGAACGAGAACGGGAACACGATCGTGATCGGGAGAGGAATCGGGAACGAGATCTCGACCGCGACAGGGAAAGAGATCGGGAAAGAGATCGGGAACGAGATCGGGAACGAGATCGAGAACGCGATCATGTCCGTATGAGCATTACCGGTGGTAGCGGAAGCGGTAGCACCCGCAAATTATATGTCACATCATCTCCACACACACCTCCGCCTGTCGGGTTGCATAGAAAAAGTTCGTTGTCCTGTACTGATCGTTCAATGCAGCAACAACAGCATCCTCAGCCGACGCATCACCATCCAGTTAGTCCAATCGAGCTTGATAGCCCGCCCCCAATGCGACACAGAAGAAGTAGTAGCCACAGGGACAACATTCGACGCCGTAGTCAATCAAACGAGCGAAGGCACAACTCAAGAAGAACACCCTCCCCAAGTAAGTGGATATGTTTTCTGGAAAATGGATTGATTTTTACCATATTTTACTATGCTCAAATCTGCAGTGCTGTGCATCCATAGTAAGACAGTCGAAAATCTATCGTTCTTCTGTTTGCGCTTGTTTATTTTGTTCGCGCAACGAATTATCTATAGTCTAATTATACCAAGTTCTTCTTCTATCTCCTGGCAATGCGAAACCAAAAAAAAACTGATTCAAAATTGGTTAATAATAACAAAATACACCGCTTAAGGTAGAAACTGGCTTTGTTTCGAGCTGTGCACTGAAAGCTCTGGATTGCCAGAAGGCAGACAAAGAACTTGGTATAATTAGTTTAAAGATAATTGGTTGCGCGAACGAAATAGAGGGGCGCAAAGACAGAACGCTCGATTTTTGACTGTTACAGCGATGATCGCTGTTAAAATACTGTTATTAAACGTAAGTGTTTCGTTGGTAACTCTGTCGAATATTTTCCACCATTTTGTAATATCCATTGAAGTAAAAAAAAAAATATTGGACACCCATAAAATGTGCTTCGTTTAGGTTGCGTGTTGTATAATCTGTAATCGTTTTAAATGTTATGTTTGAAATAGCAGAGTAGTATGAATGAAGGTCAATGTTCTATACACTCTACGTAATTCCAAAAGTCGCTCTTTTTATTTTACGTGTCGTGAAGATCGATAAAGAAAATATGACGAAACGATTGCTTCACAGTTTTAATGAGTAAACACTAATAAGATAAAACAGATGAGTAATCTAAAAATGTCGAATACATGATATACGATGTTGATTCAGATGGTCGACATAAACCTTATACACCGCCACCATCAAAGCGCCGCCGAGATCGCTCACCTCCGGAGAAGGACTACTGCCGGAAAGATGGACGCAGTTACAGTAAACGCGAACGAGAGTGGGGTGATGATCGTAGAGGCGAGGAGATCCACAAGCGCTATATGAGGTATCCGTGAATGTAGTATCCCCGACTTGTGCATATATATTCTTGTCTTAACGTTGTGTTTTTTTCAACTCTTTCTATATAGTAGAACCCCAAGTCCAATCAATAATCGGCGGTCGCGAAGGACACCGTCTCCAATCACTACGGTGAGCAGTAAACCGAGATTGTCAAGGAAGGCAGCGCATTATAGCCCATCACCAGAGCGTGGGGGAGGTGGCAGTAGTTACACATTGCCTCGCTCGAGACATCGTTCGCGAAGTCCTCGACGGTCGCCCCCACTATCCGGCACCTCCAGTCGACGCTACTCGAAAAGCAAATCACGCTCACCGCAAATGCCTTCAGGAAAAAAATTTGATCTGCAGAGAAAGATCACCGACACCAGCTTCTTTGCGGAGCTTATTAAAGACAAGCATAAGCGTAACAAAACGCTGCAGGAGATTCTGGAAAACAAGGAGAAACACGATGCGTCAAGTGTAGGAGAAAGTAATACCACATCGTCCACCACCACCAATAGTGCCAGCGTTGTGTCCATGCTGGACAGTGACAGTCGCTTGGGATATGACTGTAAATTTTCCTATGAGCGCAATGATAACAGTGGACTAGAAGCGCTGGGTTCCACCTCCTCAAATGGATTCCCGAATAGAAGCCAAGAGGCCACGACAGCCCTGGCTGATATCCCAATGCCGGAGTCGTCGGAGCAGTTCGACAGTAGTATGACTGATAATGTCGATAGCAATAGTGCGAATTGCGGGAATGCTATAAACAACAATAGCAATAACTCAAGAATACCTGTGATAACGAATAGTGGTTGTCTTCAGCATTTTCACTTGCCCTACCCCGGTTTCTCTGCCGCCAACAACAGCAGTGTAGCGAATGCAGTCTTTGACGCCACCATGGGAAAAGTGACGTCGGAAATCGTTACAGAGAGTGCCAGCATAACCGTGCGTAGCTCCGCTAATAATAGTGCGATGTCGAAACCAAAAAGTCTCTCTAAACTACCAATGCCACCGGGAGTGAACATGGCCGACCTGGTCGGTGCACAAACGCCTAGCCCCATCCGACCGATCAGTCCTGTAGTGACAGCCGCAGATCCGATGAATGTAATGCCCATTCCAACACTGACTACGACCGGTATCGTCCCACTGCCGCTGATTGAGGCAAACAATGCAGCCATCAGTAAACAACGTACCGATATTGCTCTTAAGCAGCTCTCGTCAGCCTTGTCGGTGACGTCTGTATCTTTAGTGACAACTGCTGTTGTAGCTATTAGTGGTGGCGTTAAAAAGGGTCTACTCACTCTACCGATGCCACCGATGGTACCTGGATCGGAGGATCTAAGCGGTGACGAAGATATAGGTTCACCGATACTTCCAGGAAGTCGTCGGGATTCAACGGTTGAAAAGCTTGGAATGTCCAGTCATGCTAACAACAATAACAACAGTAAGATTAGCAACTGGTACAATAATGCTTCATTTGGCACGGGAGGAACGGCTTCTACCACTCAACAGCAGACAGCGATCGCTAGGACGGCTCAGATACGACCACGAATCCTCAATCGGCGCCACTCTCGCAACATGACCGCCCCGATGTCCGCTTCAGGTGGCAAGGATTGGGGTGAACGGTGCGTCGAAGTGTTCGACATGTTGGAACAGATTGGTGAAGGAACATACGGACAGGTACACGCGTGTTTTCATTTTATTTTAAACCGTTGCCTTACGTACTTGTGTTTTTTCCCTCAGGTGTACAAAGCTAAAGACCAACAGACCAACGAGCTTGTAGCACTGAAAAAAGTTCGCTTAGAGCACGAAAAGGAAGGCTTCCCGATTACAGCGGTGCGTGAGATAAAAATTCTACGCCAGCTTAATCACAAGAACATCGTCAACCTGCGGGAGATCGTTACCGATAAGCAGGACGCACTGGAGTTCCGCAAAGATAAAGGCGCGTTCTATCTGGTGTTCGAGTACATGGACCACGATCTAATGGGGCTTCTGGAGTCAGGCATGGTCGATTTCACCGAACAGAACAATGCAAGCATCATGCGCCAGCTATTGGACGGACTCAATTACTGCCACAAGAAAAATTTCCTTCATCGCGATATCAAATGTTCGAATATTCTTATGAACAACAGGTACGTAATATTATTGTTTAGTTTTTGTTACTATATTGTTTTCTTACATTGTTCTGCTTGCTTCGCTTCGTCCTTCGCTTGTATTCGAAATAATTTGCTTTTTTCGCTTGTACTCGAATATATCGCCCCACTCGGGCAAATACCATTCCTGCGAAAAAGCGGGGGATTTGCGGGCTAAATTGGACCCTAGACTAACGATAAAAAACTCACGCAGAAGCATGGCAGAGCTGTTCAAGTTATTGTGTAGTTTCAGGATAAAGAAGATGGACAAACGATCAGGAACTCCATTCAAACAAGTTTGGTAAAAAACTACTCGACTTCCGAGCAGTTTAGAAAAAAAAGACTAATAGGCATCAGTGAAAACTATCTGGAAACCAACATTATTGGCTACCTTAAAGTTAAAACTGAGGGTTTTCCCAAGAACCACTTACAGGTAATTGGACAATTTAAAAAAAAGCTTGATGGCGAAACTATATTATATAAAAATATATTATGGAAAAGTTTTACTTAGGTTCGACCGCTGTAGGGTATGAATCTTTTCATGTAATGCGATGCAAGTGTGGACAATTTGGGCACAAAAGTATTGTTTGTAAGAACGAGGAAACTTAGAGTTAATGAGAGACACCACGTTCTTTCTGTATCAACTCTGTTTTATTTTACTCTTGCTTCCATACGCTTAGACCAAAGTGCCACATCAATCCACTTTCGCGTCTGGTATTTTTTTAATTGCTTTTGACAGTTGTACGATCGGCTTTTGTGTTTACATGTTTGTTTGTGATTGTTTACAGGTTAGTCGGGCTCCGTAGCTCAGTTGGTAGAGTCTCCCTCTCTCAACACGAGTGACGTGGGTTCAAATAAATCCCGCTGACCCGATTCAGATATTGGCTTTTTCAATAGCCTTTGTCTAAAGACGCAGAGATGCTGTAAACATATCTGAACAGCCAAATGACGCTACAGTCAGACGCTGGTACGCCTCTGAATAGGATGTAAAAGAACAGAAGTTGAACTTTGATACGAACTCGAACGAGTTCCCTCGTTCTCGTTTCGAGTCGATGAAGTTTCATCGATTTATACTAGCTGTCAAACAGATTAAACAGGCAGTTGCAGATGTAAACAATCACAAAAAAAACAGTTTTGTTCGATCACTCGAAGCTGATTAAATCTAATTCTGATTTCCATAAAAGAAGTTATTAGATCACTTTTAATAATTGGGTACAATCAATAATTACAGATTCTTCTTCATTGTTTTGAATGTCACTTCCTTACTTACTTAGGTGGCGCTACAACCGCAGAGCGGTCTTGGCCTGACGTAGGCTCCATCCAAAACCGCTCACGGTCGCACGCCAACCTGGTCCAGTTCGTTATTCCGGCTTTCCTGGCGGCTTCGTCAACGCCATCTCTCCATCTCAGTTTAGACCTACCACACCTCCTTTGTCCTTCGGGACAGCCTAAGAAGACTTTACGGGCTGGGTTGTCCTGTGCCATTCGCGTGACATGACCAGCCCACCGGAGCCTGGAGAGTCTAATTCGCTGCACGACAGAAAGGTCGCCGTACAGCGCATAGATCTCGTCATTATAGCGGCTCCTCCATCGTCCCTCCTCACATACGGGGCCAAAAATCCTTCTGAGCATCTTCCTCTCGAACACGGCTAAGAGGGTTTCGTCATTTTTGGGCAGGGTGCATGTCTCAGAGGCGTATGTGAGTACTGCTACTATGAATGTTCTATATAGTCCCAACTTCGACCGTCGTGACAGGTATTTTGAGTGGAGAAGTTTCCTCAGGCAGTAGAATGACCGATTGGCTGCCAGCACCCTAGCGCGAATCTCACCATCGATGTTATTGTCGGTGCTGACCTTTGACCCAAGATAGGTGAAGTTTTGGACGATTTCGAAAGTTCGCGTACCCACTCCAATCTACTACCGTTTTCATTACTGTGCTCGTGTAGACTTTGGCTTCCGGTGTACTGACGGTACATCGGCTCCCTACCGACCTTAGCATTGAAGTCCCCCAGGATGATTTTACGGTCATGCCTGGGGCACTTTTCAATGTTTTTCGCGAGGAGGCCATAGAACAGGTCCTTCTCTTCTTCGTCTTTGTCTTCGGTAGGGGCATGAACGTTTATGAGGCTTATATTGTAGACCCTGAAGCCTTGAAGTCAATGACTGCGGGCTTCAGCCGTTGACCTAAGGCGAAACCCGTACCGAGCATGTGGTGTCGGTCGTGGCAACTATAGTATATGTCGTAGCTGCTGCCACGTCTATTCTGCACACCACTCCCTAGCCAGCGTATCTCTTGTAGTGCTACGAGGTCCATGTCTAGCATGGCTAGTGCGTCATCCAGTTGCTTCAAGGCTCCGGTTCTATACAAAGTGCTTACGTTCCATGAGTCCATTTTAATCGTAGTCCGGGGGCGTTGCAGAGGGCCGTTACCGTTAAATCCGTTTCGGTTGATTCTTTTTATTCTTTCCGTAGTCATTGTTGTCTGGGGCTGGGTAACTGGCCCTGCGTCCCAGTTTTTGACCCTGACAGTTTTTATTTGCGTCTGGTTGTCCCCCAGGCGTTCAAACAGCCCGGTTGTTCGGGCTGCTCACCCCCCTTCTACCTCAGCCACACAGCCCCATCAGCCATAGGGGTTGTATTAAAACCCATGTACCCAAGCCTGGATATGAGGAGCTGCATGTTCCCGTCCTGCATGGCTGGGACATTCTAGAATATGAGTTGGGTAGTAGAGCCTATATCAGTTTCAAAGAGGCTTCGAATCCATACCCCATTCGCAGGACTGTCACTTACATTTTCAAAATTATTATGTATGTTCAGAACAAAATCAAAATAAGCGTCCAGAATAAAAGCCAGTAAACGAATGACACATGACGAAAAAATGAGACGCTACCGTTTAAATAATTTACCCGTAAAACACAGGAAAGCTACGAAAAATAGAATGGACCTCTCCTGTTTACCTTCGTCTACCCGTGAGAAAGTTTGTGCGTTTATTTTGGAGCTTGGCAGCGTTAACTCTGAATGGTTTGCTCCGCTATGGAAGAATTGGAAAAATTGTATTTCATTATTAATTCTAGAATAATTTCTTTTTCAATATTTCTAGAAACTATTAGACATCCCTTCGCAGAAGTAATTTATTAGTAGTTTTCATGCGCTTCGCCACTTTGAAATGAAATTTTGAAAGTCAATTGATTATTATATTAAATTAACAAAATATACACCATTTGTAGATACTGTAAGAAGCCAAGCATTTAGATCTCATTTTCATTAGTTTGTAAAAAAATTTAACCTCTTTTTTAATGTAAAACAACCTCATTTTCACAACAATTTCGTACTGTAGCCGCCAGAAAATACTGTCCGAGAAATGTTTCTCGAATTCGTCTCGAAATTCTAGTTTGGCAATCCCAATTTTCGCTGCTGCTGTCAAAAACAAGTTCATCGACAAATGAGCTCCTGTCATTTGCGGCCTGAAACTCGAATCGCGTTTCACAATTCCAAAGTGACGATTCAGTGAGTTCTCGAATTCGAACCGAGTTTCACAATTGGCATTATTGACCATTGATAACAGACTCAGATATGAACAAGGATGCCTGCTATCGATAACTTCGTCAAATAAAAGTGTTTTGGGCTATCAATTGGCACCCCAACTCGGGTGTTGGAAATACCCATTGATTGTACTCATTTAAGTCAGTCGCAAACTAACTGTCTAGGCCAAAGTGCAATGTAGCCTCGATTAGAACATTTTGACAAGAGTGAAGAAATAGAAGCCAACATTGTTT